>BMAU01001458.1:112500-252860 GCA_019973935.1 Trichonephila clavipes | reverse complement strand
CTTTTGTATTTCATTTTTTTTTTTTTTTTTTTGCTTATGTATTTGATTTTATATTTTATCAATTACAAGAGAAAATGCAAAGAAAATATATATGAAATTCCAAAGAATTCCCAATGGTTTTCTGGTGGAGTATATATGATCATATTATGGAAAATATGAGTTTGACAAAGGGTTCTTTTTTGTGAAACTGTTTCATGAAAGAGTAATAGACAAAAAAAACAATATTTATAAAAAAAACAGTTTAACTTTTTGCTATCAAGAATACATGAGCATTAATTAATTTTAAGTCTCTTTACAATAATTTTGCTACAATTAACTGCACACATTTTCATTTTTATAAAGTTTTTTTTTAAAAAAGAATATTAACAAAATAGAAAAGGAAACATGTTGTAATTCATTCTATCCAAAAAAAAATTGTTAATAATGTTGAACATAAAAATATGATACCTCTTTTGTGAAACATAACAATATTTAGCACACAATACGCTTAATTTGCACCATATGTATTTTAAGTAATGCACATGTAACATGGAAGGAAGTTAAAACTAAATGAATAAAGGAATATATTCCCTGAAGTGTGTCTAAAATAAGAATTCCCCATAATGCTTCACAAAGAAAAGTTTTAGCCAGTTAAAATAATTTTTAAAAAGTAGTAAGACATATTTTTATTAATAATAAGAAAGCGTTTTTTAATGGATTAAACCAGCATTTCTCAAACTGTGGAGTGCGCCCTTCTTGGAAGGTGTGGTAACCCTATGTGGTGGGCATGCGCATATCGAAAATTATGACAATCCCCCATGTCGTGTATTCATTTCAACACAATGAATACACGACATGGGGGATTGCCATAGTGGCGCCCAACGTTCTAACCGGACCAGGAAACCGAGATGCTGATCAACGCTTCCTTGAGTGTACATTTTGTTTTTCTTCGACTAACTGACCACGTGTATGGAAATTTTAGTGTGTGTCGCCCCGACAGTCAAAGTTAAAGTGCTCGTCTTTCAGAAAATTGTCAGTTTTAGTATCATCCCGATGCTAAGGTGAAAGTGCTCATCTTTCAGAAAACTGTCAGTTTTAGTATCATCCTGATACTAAGATGAAAGTGCTCGTCTTTTAGTTGGAAAATTATCGGTTTAGTATCATCCCGATACTAAGGTGAAAGTACTCGTCTTTTAGTTGGAAAATAATCGGTTTAGTATCATCCGGATACTAAGGTGAAAGTGCTCGAAAAGTGAGGAAATAATCCGAAGCGAAATTGTGTTGCTTTATGTGTTATGTTTTGAAGTGCGCGAGTGGTGTTTACAAGATATCTGCTATTTTGAAGAAAAACAATCTCTTCCCGAGATTATGTGTTACTGAAATCTTTACCTGTATTTAAACAAGAAAACGGAAATTAAATCTGTGAGTAGATGTAACAAATCTTTTGTACAATAATATTGAGGAAAATATGATCATTTATCTTTTTTGAGATATTAGTATTTGTATATTTTGCTTCTATAATGCAATTTTTTAATTATAATTATTTCAATCTACTGTTGAAAATAATTGTGAAATTCAAATAGTGAAAGATCATTTCTGCTTTCAGGAAGAAGTAACTGATATAACATTGTTGATAAATATGTATTGGTGCATTTTTAAAAATAATTGCTATAGAATAATTTGCTGTAAATAATTGCTATATTGAGTAAATGGTGAAATTCTTGGTTATTATTATAAGGATCTGTTGAATATATATATATATATATTCTTTCTTAAAGTTAAATATTGAAATAAAAGGTAATTTCTGCTATTAAGCTGAGGGGGAGAAACCTCATTTAATTATCAAACTTTGATATATGTAATGTTTTTCAGATTTAGATATTTTTTACTGTTTATTTCATGAATCGATATATTTATAGCATTCAAAAAGTTATATTTGGTGATTTTAAATTTTATGTTTCTTGAGTATAGATTTGTTGTTTAATTTGCATGAGTCACATCCTGTGATAGCGGAGTACTTGTTTAGTTTGTGTATTTTATTCATTGCATTTCCGGTGTGTGTTTTTGAATTACGTAAGGAAGGTTTCATAAAATATATAAGTATTTCACAAGAAATATTTCTTTTTTTTTTAAAAAAAATGAATATTAAATAATCTTATGTTCCTAATTGAATCACAGTGTGATACATTTAGCTTTTAAGTGTTTTGTACTTATTAAGTATATATATATATATATTTCACAACATAACATGTAATCACGTTTTTTTCAATATGCTATTGTGACTCATGATTAATTTTATATTTCATATACAGTTGAATTTATGGTATTTTATTTAGATTTTCTGAAGATCTTTTTGTAAAATAATGTTTTGTTTATTCCCTTTATATTGAATTTTTTTCTTTATATGTTTTCTCTGCAGGGAAGGTAGTTGTTTAATGATTAGTTAATACGTAGCCATTGATATTAGGAAAACCAGTTTAATTTGTAACTTCCTGTATACTTTAAAACCTGAATCTAGTTTTAGTTTTAAAGACAAATATGGCTTTTTCTCTCAAAAGGCAAGAAAATAGACCTCTATAATTTAGCAAGTGAGCTACGAGTCGCTGTGACTTTAGAGGATAAAATAATTGACTTACGCGAAAAAATCACTTCATGTACATTCTTTCAGAATAATGAGCAGTTTGTGAAAGAGATGCTCGATAACATTGTTGATGAACGTAAATCGCTTGAAATCGAAGCCTTAAAGAAAATAGAACGGGAGGATAAGTTCCTTGCTGATCAGAGAGCATTTGAGCTTGAAAAGCTTAAATTACAAGTGCAAAATCCTCCAGCTTCCGTAGGTAATTCTTCTCAAATGGATTCTAACCCCATGAGGCTGGATTTAAAAACAGTCTTGCCCACATTCATCCCTGATAAAGATGACATATCACTGTTTTTAACAATGTTCGAAAGACAAATGAAGCTCCTAAATGTACCTGCCGATTTTTGGGTATCACACTTAATTGGAGTCCTGCCAAGTGATATTGGCAGGTTAATTGCAAGAGAACCGGAAGAGATGTTTAGGAATTATGCTCACATTCACAATATTTTATTGCAAAGGTTCAAACTGACAGCTGACCGTTTCAGAGTCCTTTTGCCGACACCAGAAACAGGATCATTCCACGTGGAAAGATTTCTTTTTGAGCTAAGAACCTTTTTCGAAGGTTGGCTAAAAGAATTAGAAATAGATTCATTTGAAACCTTGAAAGATCTTATCATAGCAGATCAAATAAAAAAGGTGTCCACCAGATTACAAGAATCATTTCCTAGACACTTGGGAAATACTGAATGATCCTGTCGTGTTAGCTGAAAAGCTGGACTCATACGAAAATGTTAAACCTTCTTCGCAACAATTAACAAAACTAAGCAATTCTCGTTTTTCTAGGAACACAGGCAATCCGGGTTTAGGAAGTATCACTCATTCAAAGTTGAAAAGAATGTTTCGGGTAACCACAATAGTGCTTTTGCTAACCCTAGCTACATGCCAGCTCGGAATACCAACACCGGTTTTCATCCACCTATTTCTTGCTATGGTTGTGGCAACCCTGGATTTAGAAAATCGAAATGTCCAAAATGCTCACAAAAAAAAAGAGAGTGCCTCTGTCAACGCCATACACATGTTTACTTGTCTTACCTCCCCATTAGCTCTACTTGCCATCGAAGTCTATGAGGCTACAGGCACAGTTTGTGCTGATACAGGAGCCAGCCAGTCACTCGGGGGAGAATTAATGTTTAAATTCTTGAGAAATCGTGGACAAAAATTCTCAGAATTTCATCTTGCTATGTGCCTAGCTGATGGTCAACAATCCACATCCCTTGTTCAAAAAGCTACAGTACCAATCACCGTAGGTGGACGAACTTTCCAAATCGATTTAATTTTTTGCCACATGCAAAAGGTAACCGCACTCTTCTAGGTGTTGACTTTTTAAGGACATCAGGAATCGTAATGGACATGCGTAACAATTTTTGGTATTTTGGTGACAAACCAAGCTTCAGGATACCTTTTTCAAAAGATGTTCTTTTGCCTGTAGACGACAGTCCTGTCGAAATAAATAGTAGTTCTTGTCCCACGAATTCGATTCCCAGTGAAATTCCATTACATAGCAACACTGTTAAAGAAACTGAGACAAATGATCTCCATTTGCGAGAAGAAGAAGGACAGGCCCTAAATGTAGAAGAAAGAAATGATTTGATGGTCCTGCTTAATGAAAGTAAAGATGTTTTCAGACTAGGGGAGAACCAACTCCATTCGTAAAACACTTTATAAACACAGGTGACCACCCACCAGTTTCAACTGCACCTTATAGACTATCTCCAAACAGGAAAGAACACTTAAGGAAAGAAATTGATAATATTTTGGCTCATAATATAGAAGAATGCGAGTCCCCATACGCAGCCCCAGTAGTTTTAGTACCCAAGTCTAATGGAACTGTTAGGTTGTGCATAGATTATCGTAAACTAAATGCGATTACTATACTTGACAAATATCCACTGCCCCTCATGGAGGTTCTTTTACATGATGCTAAATCTACTGCTTTTATGTCTACCCTTGACTTAAAATCCGGTTATCATCAGGTAGAGGTCAATCCAGCGGACCAGGACAAGACTGCATTCGTTTGCCCTTTTGGTACATTTAGGTACAAAAGAATGCCATTTGGACTTCGCAATGCCCCAGCAACCTTTCAGCGTCTTATGGACCAGTTTCTTAATGGATTGCCAAATGTAAATATCCTGGTGTATTTAGACGATATCGTTGTGTTGTCTGAAACGTTTGAACAACACATTGATGACTTAAGAATGGTCTTTGACAGACTTAAAAAATTTAAATTATGTGCTAACAGAGAAAAATGCAAGTTTGTTTGCTCTCGCGTGAAATACCTTGGACTTTGGATAACTCCTAAGGGAATAGAGGTGGATCAAGATAAAACTGCAGCGATACAAAACATTCCTTCCCCGAGAAACCTAAAGCAGCTACAGTCATTTTTACAGACCTGCTCATGGTATAGAAAATTCATCCCGAATTTTTCAGATATTGCTAGACCCCTTTAGCAACTTGTCAAAGAAAAGTACTGCTTTGGAAATGGAGTAAAATTGAGCAACAAGCTTTCCAAACCCTCAAACAATGTTTAATAACCCCGCCAATATTGAGACAAATCGATCCTAAAAGCCTTTATCATCCGAACGGGATGCAAGCAGTTACGCCCTCGGTGCAGTTCTGCTACAAGGAGAAAGCCCCACCGATGAACAACCAGTAGAATATGCCAGTAGACTCTTGAGTTCTGCTGAAAAAAAATTACTCGACAACAGAGCGAGAAGCCTTGGCTGTAGTCTGGGCCTTAAATAAATTTAGAGGATATATTGAAGGGGCAGAAATTACAGTGGCATCTGACCATCAACCGTTAAAGTGGCTGATGAATTTAACATCACCAACCGGAAGATTAGCCCGATGGGCACTTCAAATACAATCTTACAATCTGAAGATTGACTATTTTCCAGGGAAATGCAATTTTATTGCAGATATGCTTTCCAGGCCAGAGTATAGAGATGAAGAAATTTGCGAATTAAAAACTATAATTATTGATTTCCGACGAGAACTGCTAATGAGCTAAGAACAGAACAATTGAAGGACCTTGAGCTAAAAATATATAGTTGATTGTTTTGAAAATCCCAACAAGGGGAGTTGACTTTGCCAATTGGACTGGGAGAGGGTACGTGATGAATCAGGGAGTACTGTAAGGGTACTCACCTCATGCTGAAGTTGAAGAAGCTCAACTAGTTGTCCCTACTCATGAGAGAGAGAAGATATTAAAAATTGCACCATGATGCTCCCACCGCTGCACATTACGGTGCTGATGGTACCTTTTCCCAGAATTTCTCGAAATATTACTGGACTGGTATGAGGAAATTTATTGCTGATTATGTGAAGAGCTGTTCAGAATGCATTAGATACAAAGCCACTAATCAGAAACCTGCAGGTCTTCTGCAGACCCCTGTTCCAGCTCAACGATTTGAGAGCATAGCTATTGATCTTTTGGTCCCTTACCAGAAACGACCGAAGGTATGAAGTGGATTTGCATAGTGGAGGATTACACAACAAAATGGGTAGAGTTATTCCCATTAAAGCAAGCTACTGCTAAAGAATGTGCCATGACACTTCTAAATGAAGTCTTCCTAAGATACGGAGTGCCCCGTAGACTAATAAGTGACAATGGGACTCAATTTGTGAGTGCGGTGATGCAACAGTTATGTTTTGTCTTGGATATCAATCAAAGTCTCATTCCCGTATATCACCCACAGGCAAATCCAGTCGAAAGGAAAATAGGGATTTGAAACCTCGTTTGGCAATGATGGTAGGTAACAACCATACATTATGGACTGAAAAGCTACCAGCTATTAGATTTGCACTGAATACTTCAAAATGCGAGTCAACAGATCACACGGCAGCATACCTAACCTTCGCCAGAGAACTACGAACTCTGATCTACGGTCCGTCATCCATAACGATAATTTTGTGCCTGAATTTACACCCTATTTAAAACGTTTTGAAGGATACATGTCACAAATTAAAAGAAAACATTGAGATGAGTCAAGATCGTCAAAAAACATATGCAGATAAATCACGCAGACCAAGTCCTAACTATAAAGTTAATGATCTGGTATGGGTAAAACTTCACCCATTAAGTAAAGCGAGTCAGAACAGGAGTGCAAAACTCATGCCTAGAGAGACGGGCCGTACATTGTGCTATCCCAGAGATCTCCCACTACCTTTGTAGTAGCCAGTTGTGACAAACCTGACGAACCTTTAGGTGTCTACCATACATCAGCTTTAACACCCTTTCTGAATGGCACAGAGACCCAGTCTCCTGTAGTGCCTCTCAAGAAAAGAGGAAGGCCACGCAAACAGCCATTGGTTCCTAGAGGTACTGCCGGAGAGAATGCCATAAGGTCTGCTAGTACACCCCCTCGCCGAGACGGTCTTCGGCGGTGTAGGGGGAGAATGTAACAACTACATTTAAACGCTGCTTTCCCTTGATGATTAGTGGCAGCCAGGGGGCACCACCTGTTCTTTAGAGAAGCGGGAACTCGTTCCCCTCGCGCTTTCTGCCTTGGATCGCTACCGGGGAAAGATGTACACGTGGAGTCAGGGAAAGCCTGTTTCCCTCCTTTAGTCCTTAAGCCATTTTCTGTAACGATAATGGATGTGTGTTGTTTTATTTAAGTGACCCCTTGTGTTGTGGAACGTAAGAACATTAAATAGTATTTGTTCCAGTAATGAAAATGCTTCTTCATTTAAACACAATGAATACACGACATGGGGGATTGTCATAAAATGAAATAATTAGTTAAAAAAATTATTACTTTACTGAAAGGAAGCAAGATAAAATACATTCTGACAAAATAAAAAATAAAATGCACAATTATAATGATGTAATATTCTTATAAATGCATCAGCACTGCTCAATGTATTGGATAACAAATTTATAAATACTAAGTTAAGAGCCAGTTTACTAATTATTTGCTTAGGCTTGTAATCCAGTGCTTCTCAAACTTTCAATATACCTGACCCATTATTCAATCATCATTTTCAGTGCCCCCTCCCTACAATAACAATGTATTGAATTCAATAATACTGAACTTTGACGCAAAAACTACAATACGACTTTAAATGATGCCAACGGCGTACATAAACGTTTCACTGAACCAAAGCGTTGATTAACTCGACGTATATATACGTCTTTCCGAAATACAACCTTCAATGTACTCTGCTATTCATAAAATTATTCTGAAGGCTTTGAAATGCAACAGAAGGATCTTGACGAAGAATTTACTTATTTCAGAGAAACTATTACTTATTTATTCCTTTTCATTCACCCCCCAATACAGCACATACGCGTGACTACAAGGAAAACGGTTACATTGTTCAGCAAATTCCTTAAGAAGACTTGGTACCCTAAAAATCACAAAGCTAATTTTTTTTTATTTGCATTTAATCTTATTCTTTGCATTATTATCTTTCGATTGATATATCACTTGTGCATGTCGGAAAGTTAGAAGTTGAATAAAACTTCATTTGAAAACAAATTAGGCAATTCAGCCACACACCCTTTTTGGAAAAAAAAGCTATAAAATGCGTTATGATAAAAAATCTATTTTATAAATAGAAATAATAACTATAAAAAAGAATGTGTAGTATTAAAAGCAGAATATTTCCGAGGCAATACAATAATGTAATTTTTCTTCCTTGTGAAATGTTCGCATGTAAAATTTTTAAATTAAGGCATTTTATATTAATAATTTTATAATTTCAGGTCTTATTCCAGATATATTTTTCATACAAATGTAATACTTTTTAATATTATAAGAAGAAAAACAGCTAAAATTTCTGTCGTGACAGAATTTTTTTTTTTTTTTTTAAGTTTTCTTGAGTTTTCTTGTGCAATTAGTACTCTCTAAAAGTTGATCATTTATAAAAATGTGTGGGTTGAAAACATATGAAAATGCAATTATTTTAAAGAAAAATGTATAAGTAATATCTTAAAGTGGTATTTTAAGTTTAATTAAGCTTATAATAATTATTTTTTCAGAATTATAAACTTTAAAGTGGTTTTTCTCAGTTTGTGTTTTTCGAAACCTTAGTGCATTCAAAATGCTACTCCTTCGACAATTATTTACCAATAACTTCCATTTTTTTCCTGCGTGTTAAAATTAAAGCAGGTAATAAAATTAGGGATCCGTTTTGCTATAAACTGAATACTTTTTTTTAAAAAAATAAAATGTAAGACATGTTGGCTTTTTCGTTGATTTTTAGCTTGTATATCAACATTTTAATTTTTTTTCTCGAAAACGAATGAAGTTATTCTAAAATTGATCCCTGAAGTTGTTAAGAATATCCATAAGAATATTATAAAAAAATTTCAGGTCAAAAAATTAATTTTTACAAAAGGAGTAGAATTTTAAAAAGAATTTAAGAAACGCTGTTGTAATCCAATGAGCTTTTCATATACAAAATTATTACAAAATGTAACCCTTATCTTGATCATTTGTACGGTTTGTACTTAAAGTCGTGTGTTAGA
This sequence comes from Trichonephila clavipes, assembly GCA_019973935.1. NCBI lineage: Eukaryota > Metazoa > Arthropoda > Arachnida > Araneae > Nephilidae > Trichonephila > Trichonephila clavipes. The sequence goes on along the minus strand of BMAU01001458.1, from coordinate 243,768 downwards.
TTTGCGTCAAAGTATATAACTGAATTCAATACATCCTTATTGCATGGAGAGGGCGCAATGAAAATCATGATTGAAAACTGGGTCACAAATGTTAAAAGTTTGAGAAGCACTGGATGAAACAGAAATGTATTAGTAAATTAAATTTACATTAAAAAGGCTACCTACTAAAGATGAAGAGTAAACGCACACAATTTACTTACAACAATATTTTTCTAAGAATTTTCAAAATATGTTTTGTTAATATAAAACAAAAATTTTATAACAGTAGAAACCAAATTTTATACATAATATATACTTTCTAAAAGAGATTTTCTTTTGTGCTGCCACTTCACTGGCATTTACTTCCTATGTTTTTATTGACGTTGAAGAAAATCATCTTACATCTTGCAAAATATGTTATTTGGCAACAAGAACATTCAGACTTGGCATAAGCAGCCGTGACTGACAAGCTTTGATGCATGTTGAGAGATTGGGTATTTTCACCTTCGAAGTCAATGATGTTTGAAATGAAGAAATCCAGAATCTCTCTCTCTGCTTCCCAGACGGATATTTATTTTCTTATTTCAAAACAAACTTCACAGGCAAAGTACTTTTTCTTTATAAAAAATGATATTCTTCTCGAAAGCCTGATACTTTGTTTTTACAGTTTTGCATATTTTCTATAAGATATGATTTCCATAAATTTAAAAAAATGTATTTTAGACTTTTTCAGTGTGATGTGTTCCAGAAAGTTATCTTATCTCTGTCAAAAAATAAATTTGATTTCAAAATTATTTAAAAGTAAAATTCTAAAATGCAATATATAACATTAAAAACGAAATATAAACATGTACAAATTGTTATGTAAGTTGTACATTTATTCTCGAATGTAACGTTTTTTCAAGGTGTTTAAAAAAGAAATACTTGTCCTCAAAAATTTAAATAACTTTTTTTAAATATATTCTTAAATTACCTATAAAATGGAACAAACGTCTTTGATGCGTTACCTATAATAAATACCCGTACACGCAGTGACATTTCACACTAAATATAAGCAATTAAGTCTCAGAGGTTAAGTTAAACTTAATTCTTTTTCTAAGATCATAGGTAATCTTTCAAAAATAATTATAAATAAAATTCCTTAATTGATTTATTGTGATATGTAATAATATTAAATAATACCAACAAATATTTTTTTTAAAATCATGAACACATTTCTAACACTTAGACCGATTTATTGATTCGAATTTTTATTAAATTGTAAGACTTATATTCCCATTGTACCCTGAAAGTGACCTTGAATAGTCGATATGTTATCCCTCAGACATAATACAAGACTATGTAATATCTTAATCTGCGTTATGTAGCAACAGCAGATCCATAAAAAGCAAAAAACTATGAAAATGAGTAGAATTTAAATAAATTAATTTGTTTGATAACATAAAAAAATCTAATAATAGCCTGAAACACTCATACACACAAACAATATTGTTTAATTTTATTAACGACGTCTTTAAGGGGAATTCCATGGACATTTTGTTTTTCCCTAAAAATATTTCCTCAAAAAGCAATTTTATCTTTTTGCATAGCAGCATGAGTAAATAAGTCGTTACACAAATTGCTCATTTATTTAACGACTACGACCTGCTTTCCAGGTCGAAATAAATTGTGCCTCGAATAAACAGAACACTTTTCTCCCTTCGATAGAGCCTGAAAGAAACATTAAGCCATGTATATCAAAATCCTCGTCATCAGTCCTAACTATACCTTTCAAAAGACCAGCCACAGTCTCCATGGCAACGTAAAAATGCATTGGTTTATGTAGTGCCAGGACACTTTCCCAATGTTTGCCGGATCATTCTTGGAAATTCTCTACACTAAAGTCAACTTAATGACCAGGCCATTAGTATGATGTCGTGGTTAAAAGATATATTTCAACTTTCTATACCTTATATTACAGTTCTACGTAGAATATCTGCAAAAAAAATTAGAACACACTCCGCTTTAATTACTGGTAATAGCACTAGAAGGAAAATTAAGGATAATTAATATTATTCTTATATCTTGTGGGGTCTTTTTCTTTCAATTTTCACACTTCCACACACACACAACCGGGAAAATAAAACCCTCACCCTATAACGGGCATTATGTTAAAATATGTACTGCATTTTGGGGCTATTGTCTTGTTTAGGGAATATTGTCTGCATTATAAACGGCTGTTATTTATATATTAAAAGGTATACAAATCTTTGTGTCTGTATACTTTGGGGGGTGGACGGTTTATAATAAACAAATATATCTCCATCAGAAAAGTAATAAATTGATACATTATAAAAAATAATTTAGAAGAATGGAGTTCATTGTGACTAAAAATATTTTCACAGTTGTATAATCATTTTCGTTGGTAGTAATACTCTGAGTTTTAACTAGGCTATAACACATTTAGAGACAATAATATTAATTTTATTTTTATTTTGTTAATATTGATTATTTTTTTTTGCTGGCATCTTTTTTCAGAATTAGGATTGAATGATGTTATCATTATTTACTTTAAATTTGTTAATACATTTAGATAAAAAAAAATAATAACATTAAACAAATTTTAAGTCCCTATTTTAAAATTTTTGGGGAGACTTTCATGTAATTACAAGGCATAGTTTTTAAAAAATTAATGAAATAGAATTGGTAACAATGTACTCGATTGGCCATTAAATTGCAACACCATGAAGACAAAAAAAAATAACAACATTTTACTTCATATACTTATTTAACATATTAGGACAGTAAAAGATTACATTGGCAGTCTGAGGGTATGCAGGGTCCAAAATTGATAAACACAGCCGTTGACTCAAACAGCTAAAATGGCTCTAACCCGGTAATGTATTGTAATCAATGGAGCTTGAATTTCACTTATGCGCAAGTCATTCCCTTTGCTGTTTTCCGAATTCCACCACAGCTAAACATTTCAACGAAAGTAACAGCTAAAAAGTGATGGTACTTCCACAGTGCTTCTCAAAAATATAATATTCACTATTCATTTATATATATATATATATATATATATATATATATATATATATATATATATATATATATATATATATATATTTAGTCATAATTTTCATCGCAACTCCTCATACAATAACAATGTATTGAATTCAATAATACTATACTTTGACGCTGAAAACTGCGATAAAGATTTTAACTTCTTATGCGCCCCCTCGTATATAAATCTCTCTCTAAGCCGAAGCGTTTATTTGCCCGAACGTATATATACGTCTTTCTGAAGTACGATCTTTTCTGGGCACTGTTTTGCATAAAAGTATTCCGAAAGCTTCTGGATGGAGTAAAGAGACCTTGAAATTGTTTACGAATTTTTTACTTATTTCGGATTATTTGCTTCTTTATTCCTCGCCACCTTCCCCAGTACATCACATACGCGCTTTTACTTGGAAAATCGTTAGCATTCGGAAGCGAATCGCGTAGCTTTTAATAGGTAGTTAAGAGATTAATTAAAAACCATATAAATTACCAAAATAAAGGATAATTTTTGTTTTTAATCTTATATATCACAAGCCCATGGGGTTACTGATGATTAATAAACTTGTACTTAACTTATTATTGTTAAATTAATTTTAAAATACATTCTGCAGCACTGATACATTTATAAGCGTAATATATCATTGTAAATGTGTTTTTTATTTTTTATTTTGGCAGAATGTAGTTTGTTTGTTTACATTTTTAGTAAATTAATAATTTTTTTTTAAATAATCTTTTGTTTTTGACTTTTCAATATGCTCGTGCCTCCTCGTAGAGGTTGTCACCTCTCAAGAGGACGCCCCCACAGTTTGAGAAACACTGTATTTCAGTTTCTCAGAGCCCATAACCATTTGTTACAATGGGTGAGATATATAAAGAAGGTGCAAGTAAAAGTACCATCAAACATCTTCTGCACCGAGGAAGGTGCGTGAAAATGTAGCGAAAAGCATATGATCTTGGGGGAATTATTTTTTGAAGATGACATCTCCAACCTCGAAAATGGCTCAAAGACATAAGCTGTACAATCTGAGAAGGACATAACGTAGGCTGCTCATATTACCGACGTAGCGAATAAAAGGTGTTAATATCGTGCACTCGATGGTAACTCACACCTTCGTGACAGGTTTGGGAACGATATTAATGCAAGTATTTCGCAAATTCGTCCCTCGTGATTTTACTCATACCTTCAGGATTTATCTGACAATATGACGTTGTGTCACTCTCTTATATCCAACTTTGTTTCACCATTGTTACCACGTATGCACGTTGCAGTGACAAGTAAAAAGGCAGTAATGGCTGTTATGCAAGTAATACCATGCTAATCCAAACATCTTTTTACTGTCCTGACAACATGACGCCACTCCTCTCCTATGTCCATTTTTGTTTCACCATTGTTACCACGTATGCACGTTGCAGTGGCAAGTAAAAAGGCAGTAATATGGCTGTTATGCAAGTAATACCATGCTAATCCAAACATCTTTTTACTGTCCTGACAACATGACGCTGTACCCCTCTCCTATGTCCATTTTTGTTTCACCATTGTTACCACGTATGCACGTTGCAGTGACAAGTAAAAAGGCAGTAATGGCTGTTATGCAAGTAATCCCATGCTAATCCAAACATTTTTTACTGTCCTGACAACATGACGCTGTACCCTCCTATGTCCATTTTTTGTTTCACCATTGTTACCACGTATGCGTTGCGGTGACTAGTAAAAGGTCGTAACACAGTTGCCATACAAGTAATCTCATGCTGCTACAAACATCTTTTTACTGTCCATGAAGATACTTGTTCAGTTGGAAACAAGCCTATTTCCTGACTAACGGTCGGTGGTATATGGTCGTACGATCCTGCAAGGCTGACTAACAACATATCTGTTCTCTCAATGCTTTAGAGGCAGGAGGTCTTTAAAATCCTGCATGGCTTTCAGTTTGGCCCATCTAGAACCCATCAATTCTATATTCGCATGGCAATCTTTGGATTATGACCCACACGAGTATTAACATCTTGGAACGAGATATCACACTTTGAATATGTGACGGTTCTGCCGCTATCAAATTCCTACACGTGCTGAAAACAGTTTTTTCTTCTTATACGAGGCATAACAAGATATTTGGCATAAACAATATACATTCAAATACGTTTACAAATAAAAACTGCTGCGTAACTTTCATTTTACAGAAAGTTTTTTAACGCCATTTCTCCCTCATGAATCATTCGATTTCGATTAAAATGCTAATAATATGCATAACCGTGTATCTTTTTCGTTTTCATGCTAATTTGACGTTTGTATCAACCCTCCGTTTGACAATACCTCCTCCCGGTGGTGATTCTGGCTAGTCTTGGTTCCTGACGCTAGAAACACCGAAATCTCAGTTGTAGAGTGGTTCATACCTATTTAATCTATTGAAAGAAGCTCAAAATCTCCACATTTATGTGTTTGAGTAAGACTGATAAATGGAATATCAGTTTAAGTGACACTCTCGTCACTACACCAGAGTTTAAAATTACGAAGAATGTTGCTAGAAGTCATCCTATTGCATCAAAGTGGAGCTTTAATGATTGGTGAATCAAATTATAAAAGCATTTTAAAGCAAAGTAGCTTATTAAATACAAATTGCCACATTGCATAGTAAATTATGCCGATGAATATACACTTTTACAAACTCTAGATGCAGATCTGCCCCTTTTAGTTTAAATACAAATATAATAAGTTTATTAAAAAATCGGGGTTTGCGTAAGAAAAATATTGACACTTTCAGCATAAAGCACACATCACGAGCTTCTATAAATATTCCGAAATCGAGCGAAAAACTTTTTAAAATGTATAAAAAATTCCTGTTTACCGTCCACATTCACTCCAGAAACGAATGATGAATATGAATTTGACTCTTGAAAAATTCTCCGAGCGGCTCTTGAAAAGCTAAATGTACTTTGGTGTAGAGTGAAAAAAAAGTATCCCTCTTCTTGAAACGTCCTTTTAAACTCACAAAATACCCTCGAACTTGCTAAAAAATTATTTTAAAAGATTTTATTTATGAGAATATTCCTTTTTTGCGTATGATTTACAACGTTGCTAGGCGTGAAACTTTCTAACTGATCATGAGCTGGTATTTTTATAATTTTATAATTGTTTTCATTAAAAATCTGAATTTTTCAGAAAAATGGAAAAAGCGTATGCAATTTTTGTAAAAATATTTCTTTTCTCTGTATACGGTATATTAATTACGAAATACAGTTTTCTAAATAGTACTAAATTTGTTTCATTTTAAATTTATGTTATTTATTTTAGGGATTTAAAAAAGGTACAAGAAAATAATTTTTTATTAAAGGTACCAATGAGCAAAATTTATATTTCAATTTTAAAATGTTGAAGCTGTTGAAATATTGTCTTATAAAAAGGGACTGCACCGAATAATTAGGCGGTGTTCCGTAAGGAGGAATTAAATAATAATTGCTCATTCGATTTATTTTAGGCTTAGAGTTTGTATAAATTATTATAATTTAAAACTTATTGTTAGATAACATTGATTTCATTAGGTTTTATTATACGTATTCAAATAACTTCATTATCGGTACTTTTCCGTTTTGCCGGCGCAGGAGATAAAACCACCAAAAATTATACAACTGACGTCAAACGGAATATTCAAATAGCTAATCTTTTACCACTAACTTTTCGGAACAAGTGGCGGTATTTTCTTATAAGTGAAGTAAAAGGTTCATACCACATCAAAAGTAAGTGAGAAGTGAATAAGAATAAACATTACTAACAATTTTATTATAATGTGTGTTGTCGCCTATAAAGCCTGCTTTGCGATATTTACGTCAGCAAAACGAGAAAGCACCTTTTTTATTCTAATATTCCCAAGAAAATTCTAAAACAGTTTAAAATTGTTATAATATTTTATATAAGAAAAGCATGTAAATGTTATGAAAATAATTGTACTATTTTTATGAAATCTGAATTTAACCCCTCCCCTCTCCAACCCCTCTGGTGAAACTGAAACGCATCATGTAGCAGGCAGTCATTGCCATTACTGTTGGCATTCTAAGCCCCGATGCGTAATGCGTCGTGACAATCTCTTCTTGACTATTATCTTCTGCTGACGACCATGTAGAAAATCTGTTAATATAAAATTAGTCTTCTGTTTTTGCGTGCCTAATTTACATAAAGCGTTTCAAACATGAAGTCTGAAAGCCTTTCTTTCAAAAATAACACACACTTTCAGACTACTGGGTGTTTTTTAATTTTTAAATAAAAAAAAAAATCAATGCTCTTATCCCTTTAGTGCTAACAGAATATTTTTTCGGTTACTACATGTTTTATTGTGATTTTTAAACTTAGTACAACTTATGACGCTCCCGATATTAAAAGGGTGCTTATAAAAATCCCTTTAACCAGAATGTACTTAAGAACGGAGAGCTACAGATCGGCAAGTAAAATCGCAATTTTGTTAAGAGACTGCGTCCACCTAATATAGAACAAAGTCACCACCCTTAGTGCTGAAACCTGGAAGATAGATGGGCGGCTACAAAAACCGAAACGAAAAGAGAACAAAATTTCCAATTCGCTCTTGAGCAATGATTTAATTAGTACGAAGCAACCTTTGGTTCATACTAATATGTCTCTGTTCGTTTTCGATTTGCAATGATGATTCACTAGAAGTGATGCTGTCGTTTGCATTTGACCGGTGTAGTAGTTTAAATATTGCCTCACTAACTATAACTGATCTCAATGGTTGTACTCTCTCTCTATTAACAAGCATTTTCAGATTAGACTTCCCTATGCACCTTGTACTTATTGTTAAATTTAATTGTTTTTTTTTTGCAGTAAATTGTTTTTACACTATATTTATTTTTCCTTTTTAAAATTCTTGGTTTGGGATAAAGCAGTGAGTATAAGACATTAAGAAAAATGAAAGCTTAGAAAATTGTTCATTTCTTTCAAAATATATTTTTTTCACATAGCATCTCTCTCGTATAGTAATTTATAAATGAAGTGGCAAAGGAGTATGAATGATGTTTTAAGTATTTAAATATATATATATATATATATATATATTTCCACAATTAAACCTTTTCTGAGAAACCAAAATATTCGAGAAATATATAAACAAGTTTTTTTTAAATATTCAAGTCTCGAAACGAAAATTTACGTCAATACATTGTCTTAAAGATTTGAATAATTTGACTCATTTCATTTGTTATGGCATTTCACAATATTTTGCACATTTAGCTGAATTGGTTTAAAATACTTATTGTTTAACTCTACTATTAACCTTCACAATCTCTATATATTTATTTATTTATTTATCTTCGTGGAATTTTCAATCGTTAATAAAATACATTTTAAAGCGTTCAATTTATCTGAAATTTTATATGTATGCTTATTTTGGATGACAATACAATAATTTAATTAGAATTAATAAAAATTAATTGATAAAAACTAATTATTTCAAGATTTACAAAAAAAAGCCACAATGGCGACTATTTGTGCGACTTGTGTCAAAACTTGAAAATGTTTTTTTTTCCTCACGTTTTAAAGCAGTCAGTTGATCTGAAATTTATGGACACAATTGTTCTGGATGAAAATACGATACTTTAATGATAATTAATAAAAATTAATTACCAGTTAATGTTCTGATTCTGTCATATGTATATACATATTTATATTAATTGTAACTATTTAATAAAAAAAGTAGCTAAAATAAAATTTTCTTTGTTGATCTAAGTAGGAATCGACTTATTTTTTTTTATAATACTTGTATTATTTTATTTTTAATTTAGTCAAATGAGAATGATTTAATAGTACTTGTTTTTAGTAAATATAATATATAATTCAAAAAATAAAACTATTACTCTTGGAGCACAATTGGTAGCATTAGAATACAAACAAACATGCTGCGTCACAAACTTTTAGCGTGATGTATTGGACGATAACAGCATGCTACTTAAAAAAGAAAACATCGAACCAAGTTATTCCATCACAATTTCTTTTCACTTCAGTATTCCTCGATTTTTACTTATTCTGCGATTGAAAGAGAAAGAAGCATCTTGTTCGGCAAAGTGAAAACCATGCTTTGGTATGAGCAGCTGCGGCTGACATTTTTTGATGTATGGAGATGATTGGGAATTTTCACCTCCAAAGTCAAAGTTATTTGGTATGCGGTAGTAGTTTGTTCATAAAAGCGGAACGAACTTTTCAGAAAGGTGTTTATTTCCTTATTCTACTGCATATTTGAAAAGGCAAGGTTTATTTTTTATTCAACCTCCATCTTTTCGAAAATTTCTTTCTTTAAGATTATTTTATACATTTTTTCCTACGTTTCACTCCGACGTTGCATGTACATGGGACATTTTTGTGTTTAAAGTGTTACAATAGAAGTAAAAACTAGAAAAAAATCGCACATATAATAAACTTTGCACCAAATATTATAAATGAATATTTTAAAGTTTATCTAAGAAATGTCAACTCTTATTTCTTAAATTGGCTTTGTTTCTGAAATATGATTAACAATCAATAAATTATACATACATATATATATATATCAGAATTCAATGCAAGATCATAACCACATTTAATAAAACCGTATATATATATATATATATATATATATATATATATATATATATATATATATATATATATATATATATATATATATATATATATATATATATATATATATACATGTTGATTAACTACCAGACAAACTTGAAGAGTGTTTAGAGGGCACAGGGAAGACTCGGAATAACATAGGAATGCAAGGTTGCAAATGCCGTAGTTGCTAGCTATGGTGCAAAGAAGCTGACAAAATTTAGAGAAACAGCAACATATAAATGGGGCAGAAAACATTTAATTGAAAGGTTGTACAACAGAAGGCGTTCGAAGTTACGGCCATAAAATCTTATGACAGGCCTGACAGCGGGCTATCGCTCGCGTACTCGTACTTGGATTGTCCTCCATCAGATATAAGAATGCCACCTCACTGCCAAGTATTTTTTGTCATTCGCTGTTGATTTATTGTAGCTCTCGTTAAAGAGCAGGTCCCAGGTAACCTTCTGTTCACAATTGTGAAGTTCTTGAGATGTTGAACACGCCTGCTCAAATAAGGTTTCTATTACATTGTCCACCGGGGTGCCTGTTACAATCTGTAGGTCCAAACACTATCAGCTCGTCAACAAGTTATACGAGTTCACACAACCTACTGCCTTGAAAATGAATCGCAAATAACGAGAGACTTACAGCAATATTAGTGTTGCCAAAAACTTCCATTCAGCGCCAGCTAACGCAGGGCTATCGGAAAATTTTTCCAGAACATGGAATTCCATGCAGCTCCACTGTAAGGCCTGCCAGACGACTTATGGTGGTAATTTCGAACACCTGTTGCAGAACAACCTTTCAATAAAATGTTTTCTGTCTCATTCGTGTGTTTATGTTCTTTTTTTTTCTTTTCTTCTTTGCATTGTGGCTCTCAACTACTGCATTTGCAGCCCCTGCATTCATATGTGATTCTGAGACATCTCTGTGTCCTTTACAAACATTGAAAGTTAGTCAATCTGATGATGAATCAACCTGTATATATAATAGGTAAACAAAACCGGGAATTTTAATAATGCCTCTATTTATGAAAATTGGGTTCACAGTACTTTGAAAATACTTTAAAATGTCTGTCTCAACCTCTGATGAATAGAGTCTTGCATAAAAATACAAAAACTAAATATGTAGGAACCTGTACTTTTGGTGAAGGAATGTTTTGAAAACTTATTTATATCCTCAAGAACTGTTTTATTATTTGTCGACTCAGAATACTTTTTAAAAAATATTTGGAAATATCTACAGGTTAGGGCAAATCAAATTGACCCAGACGAGTAGACTTAAATGTGGCGTGCGCACCAAGAGATCGAAACCGGTTCAGACCTTAACGTTGGTTGTATCAGTATGAGTTCATCAGTGGTAGTACATTTGTGCCAACATTAACTGAGAAGGGAAAGCCCTATAGTAACTTCTGACAGAATGATGCAACTGTCCATACATTTCGCCGAATCATTGATCACATTCGCTCAATTTTCACGCTTGACAGTTGTTAGCTGAGATCAATCTGGCCCCCGCCATAAATGGCCATCCAGGTCACCTGATTTATCAGTGTGTGATAAATTTTGTCCCTCTTGTCTAAGTTGTATCGCAATAACCCTCATAGTCTTCAAGAACTGTAGCAAAACACTTACAATGAGATTGCAACAATTCCAGCAGTCCAGCTTTAATCTGCCTTCTCGTAGGCAGCTTAGTTCAGGTCGAATCGGGAATTTGAGCCTTGGTACTATTAAATGCTTACTCTCTTTAGATGTAGTAGTTGAGTTGGTAGATGTAGATGAGTTGGTGCACGTGAAATAATTCGAAATTAGCATGGGCCAGATATTGATTTTATTATAATTATCGTGAAGTAACATGATGACTATTGCTAATGATTGTAATTTCATACCATGGTGAAATTATGAGTTTGAAACATCTTGTTCCCTCCCACTTCCACATCTTTCTATCGGGTAACTTTGAGCTTTGATAGATTTAACGAGCGATAGCTCATCTAAAAGGTGAGTTGCCTGTGGTAATAGCTTTAAACCTCGTGTCTCGATAACCTTGATCACGATTTTGCCAACTCGCTATTGTCACCATGGTGTGGTTTGGACGTTTTGAGTGTTGTAAATGCTGCATTAAGAGTTGTCTTCAGATTATTTAAAAATTTTAAGTTTCGTTGGCAATTGTTCTTGCCTTACTTCTGCTTGAGATTTTAATAAGCAATAAATCAATTGAAAAAAAAATCACCATATTTTGTCAATAGGGAAATCTTCCTTAAATTTTCAAAGCTCAAATTTTTGACGCAAAGAAGAAACCAAACAAATATCCCATTGCTACTAACTGATAATTCCTCAAACGGAATTTCTTCGTTTTGGCTTATGTTTTATACTTGAGAGAAATCAAATGCATTTCTTTTTACTTCGGAAATCGCATTTTTATTGCCAAATATTTTTTTTACGTTCCTACAGGTAGCATAAGTAAATAAACCATTACTTAAATTACTCATTTGCATAACTACATGTACTTTATTCCCACACTAATATAGGCTCAGCAAATAACTTCAAAATCGCAGGGTGCTGCATTTTACTTTCAAATACTTAAAAAAAGACCATTAAAATATAAATGCCAAAAACCCCATAACATAAACAAATTTCTTTGAAAGGAAAGTGCATGGTTGCCATGACAACGTAAATATGAATCGGTATTTTGCAGCCACGACACTAACTGGTGAGTTTGCTTGCTTTTTAGAAATTACGACGGGATCCTTTTAACGAGTAGTCATTAATCTGTAGTGAAAGTGAAAGGGCACACTTTGATTAATAGAAAGGCAGTTAAAAATGAAAAAAATACTTAATTACAGATAATTGCACTCAAGTAAGAAAATTTTTATGATAATTAATATTATTCTTTCACGTAGTGTCGGTATAATTTCTGTTTTATTTTTCTAAGTCTAAAGATTGGTGGGGATTTTTATTTAAGTATTTTGTCAAATGTTGTGGAAGTCGCATAACCGCAGATTATTTAGCTTGACGCCGTAATTGAAATATTATTTCCTGTATTTATTTATTATAAATCACTTTAAGTTCAAATGTGATGTATAACTATTTTCAGGAAGATAATTTGTTATTTCTTGAACATGACTCGTGATTGCGTTTCTTTATATTTCAATGAATCATTGACAACAAAAATATTTCTATATGTTTTTTTTTTCCAAAATAATTTGTGGAAAGTCACATACATAGTAACATTCAACCTCTATTGAACAATGGATGAAATATTTTATCCAAAAAGTCAACCAATATAGATTTGCGGCTAGAAATTATTTCTAAGGATTATGGATGAAGGTATTATAAATTTCGTTGACACAACTATATTTTTAAGTTTTTTTGTGTTATATATACGATTTTTAACTGTTATTTAAGAGTGTGTTTTTTCAGGTTTAGAAGTTTAAGTTAGCATTACTTTCCAAGATGGCGACCGATTTAACAGCTGTCAAGTGATTTATTCTCTGTTTGGTTTGGCAATTCATTAAAACGATCATCGAGCAAGGCGTAGATTCGTCGAATGGGCCCAAAACGAGATTGCCGTTGTTCCCGGTTTTCATAAGCGAATTTTGTTTAGCAATGAAGCGCACTTCTGGTTGAATGGCTACGTCAACAAACAAAACTGCCGCATTTCGAGTGAAGCTAATCCAAAAGTGTACGTCGAAACACCGTTACATCCAGAAAAACTGACTGTTTGGTGCGCTTTATGGGCTGGTGGAATCCTTCTTTTAAAAACGATGAAGGCCACAACGTTAAAGTCAATGGTGATCGGTATAGAGCCATGATTGCTAACTTTTTCATTCCTGAATTGAACAATCATGATGTCCAGGAGCTGTGGTTCCAACAACACGGCGCAACATGTCACACAGCTCGTGCCACAATCGATTTATCGAAAGACACGTTTGGTGACCGCCTAATTTCACGTTTTGGACCTGCGAATTGGCCTCCAAGATCTTGTGATTTAACACCACTAGACTATTTTCTGTGGGGCTATGTAAAGTCATTGGTCTATGCGGATAAGCCACAGACGCTTGACCATTTGGAAGACAACATTCGCCGTGTTATTGCCGATATACGGCCACAAATATTGAAAAAGTCATCGAAAATTGGACGTCCAGATTGGACTCCATCCGAGCCAGCCGTGGCAGTCCTATGCCAGAAATCATATTTAAAATGTAATGCCACAAGATTATCTTTCGAATAAAAAATTCATGTCAATTGAATAATACATCGTTGTTTTATTGCAATTTAAAATTCTATATCTCTAAAAAAACACCCTTATATGCTTCACATTTCAAATTTAATAAACTAAATTTGATCTTTTTTGTTATTGAAGATTAACGCTATGAGTATTTTTTTTATCTTAAATTCATTGAAATTGGCATTCAGAAATTTTGACATCACTTTTAGCTTTTATGTAATTAAATTCTTCAATTTGGATGAAGTATTTGATTTATTACGTGTTCTAAGCTTAGATAATAAAGGATAATCATTTTAATCCCTAACGTTTGCATAATTTCGAAGAAAACGGTCTTAAAAGTGCAATTTTTGGTATTCAATAAAATAATGCAAAAGTGTATGCTCAATAAATGTATTTATTTTTAAATTTTGGGTAAACTTTTAGCTTAAAATACACAAAAATTAATTTTTTTAATTTAATCTAATTTAGCCAACATTTAGGGTTATTATGACTGACTATTAATTTCCCAGTAAAGAGAAAAATTTAAAAAAAACACGTGTTTTAAACATCAAATTAGAATTTTATTATACCTATGCAAATGTAAAGCAATAGTAATTCTTGCTTGATGAATAAATTTCAAAGCATGAGATGCAAAGACCAATATCAGAGGTAGCAGTACAGAACCATCATCACCGCTCTCATATTCACTAACCGAACTTTCAAAACAATCAGATATTTCAGAATCACTCGTAGATCCATTTATACTTAAAATGGAACCCAATTCACTTCCTGACTAACTCCATAATGTATACAGTTTTTAAAAATATATATAATTTTTATCACAGAATGCAGCCCACGTGTATTCACAAAGAACGAAACTTATTAACTGAGCTAAAGTTACAAAAACATTTCGCTAATGTATATGTTTCATTGTGGTATAACATCTAGTTTTTTAAATAAAACAGTTATCTCTAAATTGGTTACTAATAATCTGGTACAGCCATCTAGTAAGAAATAAACATGATTCCGGGCAAAAGAAATAGATAGTTTTAATTTTTCAGAGCGTAACTTCTGAACACTCCAACCCGGAAATATCACGGGCACGAGAAATACAGGGGGAATTTCAACCCGTGATTTTGACAGGAGCGAGAAGGAAGGGATGGAAAACAAGTAAATGTTTATATTTAGCTTCATATAATTGTAGAGATAAGCCACTTCTAAACCTATGTGTAGTAACTTTAACATTACCTTCAATTACAAATTAGGTACGTGCTCTTCTCCCTTACATAAATATTTATTCGAAATGTATCTTATTTCGAAAAAAATTCAGGTAAAATTATTATGAAGCATATATTACATTACTTTATTATAAACCACGGAATGGTAAGTAGCAGCTCGCGGGCTACGTTTGGCCTCCAAGACAGAAACAAGTAATATAAAAAAATTGTCAATTGTAGCAAAAACTTTATTTTAGCTACTTTTTATTAAATATTTACAATTAATATAAATATGTATATACATGACAGAATCAAAACATTAAGTGGTAATTTATTTTTATTATATATCATTAAAGTATCGTATTGACATCCAAAAAATCGTGTCTATAAAATTTCAGTTCAACTGAATGCTTTAAAACGTGATAAAAAACCTTTTTCAAATATTGACACAAGTCGCCAAAAATGATGCAAACGTGGTTGTACTTGTAATTCTTTAAATAATTAGGTTTAACCAATTAAGTTTTATTAAGTATGATTAAATTATTGTATTATCATCCAAAATAATCATGTATATAAATTTCCAGCTCAATTGAGCGCTTTAAAATGTATTTTATTAACGATTGAAAATTCCACCAAGATAAATAAATAAATATATAGAGAGTTTGAGTTATAATAGTATGAATTGAAAAAAAAACTCTCTGAATCGCAATTTCTTTCCCGAGTGACCCAAAATTCGTCTTTTATTTTCCCCCTATTAGGAAAAAAAAGTATATAAAAGTGTTTTTACTAGGGTATAATTTTCAGAATTCAGAGAACGAAGTCACAAGAAGACTTCAGGATTTTAAGAAAATTGAGCCTAAATTCAATTTGCTCTATTATATCATTATTACTAATATTGATTCAGAACCTGGGTAGGTACAGCTTAAACATACTCACTTGAAGTGAGAAGAAAAGAAAGTGTATATTGCTATGTCATTGACATTTACAAATCTATGTCAATTGAAAAATTTCCGCGTACGAAGAAATTTCGAGAGAAATTACCAGAGAATTTATATTTTAATCGACATATATTTGTCAGCAACTCTTATCTTGCACAGAGATCAACAGGTGTAAATATAGGTGAAAATTTCATGACATACACTTGCAGTCTCTGATGAGACTTTAAACAAGCAATGTCACACCTGATTTTAAAAATAAAAATTGTAGAAAAGTATGGTAGGTACACACAAAAGTAGGTACACACTCAAACACTTGTCTTATTAAACTGACGGTAAAATTAAATATACTTACAACCATAAACAATATGAAATTAGCGCGTTAGATACCAAAAAATTATTATCGATGCATTTATAAGAACTTTTGGGTTCTTTTTCAGGGAATTTTGACGACCGGGGCGTCGTGTTCGAAGGGTAAAAATAATCAGTTTAACATTCAGTCACGACAATTTTACCTTACTAAAGAACACGTAACAAAACAAGTACATTAAAAATATCAGTTGGATTGAAAATATATTGTGCATCGTTTCTTTATCTCTCGTGTTTTTTCACTGACCACTTTTTTCCACCTTCGGCTCTCTCTCTCTCTCTCTCTCTCTCCAGTCTGGTTCAGGCTTCTTAAGTTGTCTCATCCGGTCTAGTCTGGTCTTTTCTGGTTGAAATGTGCGTTCATCTCTGGTCATCTGGAATACGTGCAGTCCTAATCCCATAACTGGTTGTCTTCGAATGTGAGAGATGAAGAAAGTGGGATTTTTTTTTTATTTTGCGGAGAGACATGATGGTCATTGGCTGTTGCGAGGAGATCCCAAAGGCATGTCTAATGGCTTCTTCTGAATGGATTTTGAAGAACGTTTTGGCACGGGTTAGACCTTAGAGACTTCTCTCTGGTATTTTATCTGGCTACTAGGTCCTCATCTTTATACACCTGATCCACTGTCAGATCTTCCCATATATGCTGGCCTGTTGCCAGATACGGGTGTTAGATCCTCACAGCATTCTTCGGGGGTGATAAGAATTACGAAGAATACGAGTATTTATAATATCCTTTTTGTGACTACTATACTTTCTCTGAAACACAATATGTTTATGTATGTTAAAAAATGTTTATGGTTCACATTTAACGTTAAACATAATTGATGTTTAACTGTTTTTCAAATTTTTATATTAAATGTTCACGTCATGATGACAAGACTTGGTAAATCCACATTCATCAATAATTTTCATTCTTGTATATATCTTTCTATATTGAGAGAAATAACGTTTCACATTTATTAAATGAAAATTCCAGCATTTATATAATATAAGAGTGGAATATTTTATTTTTTCCACTCAAAATCGTCTTTAACTGAGATGCGAGGAAACGTAATATCGAAAGACTTATTCAGTATTTCCGGAATTAAATCTGATGAGTTGAATGAACTCGAATTTTAAGAAAAAATTGAGAAAATACTAAAAGTAGAAAGAAAATCCAAATTGAATTTTGGATAATTGAAATAATGAAAGAGTTAATAGTCGAAAACAGAAATGTAAAATTATATTTTCATTTTTACTAAAAACGTACCACTCTCATTTATCTTTTTTATACGCGATGTCTTAATAAAATATTGGCAATTAAGCATTTAAAAAGTTTCTGCTTCTTTTTTAGAAGGAAATATAAATGATAAATTTTATAGTAATGAGGAAAATTGCAAGCATTATAAAATATAAGCTGGACAAGTTAAGCAATTTTTCTTTTTGTGCAACAGATTATCGTTCATTGGCTTATGGGTACGGATACATTTACAATCATGTCGTATTTTTTAGCATGCTATTAATTTTGCTGTTTTTTATATTTACATTATATATGTTTATTCACGAAAATATATATTCGATGTTGCTTATATTTTTCTATTTGGTATAAAACTTACACAATATAAAAACGGAATTTTAAGAAGATTTAGAACTTTTTAACAGCCTAAAAAGAACAAGTTTTCTGACTTACCTTCTATTATTATTTTTTTTTTCCTTTTCTATTTCTAAATTAATATATTGTACTGTCTTAAAAATGTTGATAGCAAAATGTAATGTTAAGAGATTAATAGTACTTATATATTAACATTATATTATTATCATTTACTTTTATTTGAGAAATTTACTTTTGCCTTATCGGATTTTTTTTTTTTTTTTATTAAAACAGAGTGTTTTTTTTTCAGGTATAGAAGTTTAAGTTGGCATTACTTTCCAAGATGGCGACCGATTTAACAGCTGTCAAGTGATTTATTCTCAGTTTGTTTTGACAATTCATCATGAATAGACTCACACCTAAAACAACGCTTTTAAATTGTGCAATTTTATTTCGAAAATAATGGTCAATTTTCATAAGAGAATTTTGTTTAGCGATGAAGCGCACTTCTGGTTGAATGGCTACGTCAACAAACAAAACTGCCGCATTTGGAGTGAAGCTAATCCCAAGTGTATGTCGAAACACCGTTACATCCAGAAAAAACTGACTGTTTGGTGCGCTTTATGAGCTGGTGGAATCCTTCTTCAAAAACGATGAAGGCCACAACGTTACAGTCAATGGCGATCGGTATAGAGCCATGATTACTAACCTTTTCATTCCTGAATTGAACAATCATGATGTCCAGGAGCTGTGGTTCCAACAAGACGGCGCAACATGTCACACAGCTCGTGCCACAATCGATTTATTGAACGACACGTTGGGTGACCACCTAATTTCACGATTTGGACCTCGTGAATTGGCCTCCAAGATCTTGTGATTTAACACCGCTAGACTATTTTTTGGGGCTATGTAAAGTCATTGGTGTATGCGGATAAGTCACATACGCTTGACCATTTGGAAGACAACATTCGCCTTGTTATTGCCGATATACGGCCACAAATGTTGGAAAAAGTCATCGAAAATTAGACGTCCAAATTGGACTACATCCGAGCCAGCCGTGGCAGTCTTATACCAGACATCATATTTAAAATGTAATGCCACAAGATTATCTTTCGAATAAAAAAAAATCCATGTCATTCGAATAATACTTCGTTGTTTTATTGCAATTTAAAGTTCCATACCTCTCAAAAAACACCCTTTATAACTGTAAAGTATGGTGATATAGCAAATAAGCATTTTTAGTGAAAGCCTCCTTGTAGACGATGTGCTGGGTTTCCGAGCTTAAAGTATCAAAAAGTTACGGCTGATTATCACGGAACTATCTATCAGAATGTAACAAACTGTTCATTCATGGATTGGAAAACCGTCCGATACTTTTTGGATCTAATCGGCTTGGCAGCACGTTTGCGCATTATTCGGCCATCGCAGACGATAAACTTTTTACATTGTCTCCTTTAGTAAAGATGGGGACACCATAGTAAAAGATACAGTGCGTACTTTGGTTAACGGAATTTAAATCAGTCATGCGTGCACAGCGACGTGTTCGAACAGAATGGAATGTCGAACCTTTGATATCAACATTTATCAACCAATGTGAAAGAACTTTAAATAAGACGGGAACTTTGGTAGCTCAAACTGGGAAGTATACTTAAGTTTTCCTGATAGAAGACAAAGTTAATTGTGTGCGTGATTCATATATTTTGTAGGAGTCCCTATAAGTCTATTAGGCAAGACAGTAACGATATTATATTATGTTCAAACATGTCGCTTTACACGCAAGACCGATTTAACCCTCTTGCTGCGTAGTGCTACGTCTGCTACGTGTACTTTGCCCGTGGAAATCATGGATCGTCTTTACGTAATATTATCATAACGGTGAATGTTATATAACTGGCAACTGATATATGTTTTG
Source organism: Trichonephila clavipes (assembly GCA_019973935.1). Taxonomy (NCBI): domain Eukaryota; kingdom Metazoa; phylum Arthropoda; class Arachnida; order Araneae; family Nephilidae; genus Trichonephila; species Trichonephila clavipes. Next base: position 223,943 of record BMAU01001458.1, on the reverse strand, counting down.
ATTTTAACTTGCTAAAACGATAGAATAAACTGTTTAAATTATGATGATAATCTGCATATATTTTTTCACACAACTTGATCTCATTAAAATTGATAAGTTGAAGGTGCTATTACAGAGTAAATGACTTAATGATGACTGCTCATCAAAATTTTTACGATGACTATCGGGCACTTTTCTTAGGTACTCATGAGCAATTCTGGTTCACATAGAGACACATATCTGCTGCAGCTGATCTTGCGTTTATTCTATATTATTAGGAAATAGTGGCTCGTTTTTAGTTCATAAAAACTGTCCACAGGTTACTTAACCATGAAAAACAAAGATTGTTCACTTAACATGGGAATTTTTTGCAGGGCAAACCTATTTCACAACACGTGTATGCCTAATTTTTGCTAATATTCAAGCTAAAAAAATTCAAGATGCTTTTAAAAGCTTAGATGTTCAAAGCCCTTTTTAAATTTGACCGAACAGACTGAAATAGACTGGAATAGAATTCCGTGCCCAGACGCCAAACTTTTCTCGATGTCAATAATGCTTACGATATTTCCCAAAATTAAAAATAGAAATTTAGCAACCAAACGCAACCACCAAAGAGGTCCCATTTGGAAGGTTTTAAGTTAAATCTACGAAATGTGACTTTGAGAGGTTTTATAAGCTCTATATATTTTCATTAAAAGGTTTCCTACACCTGATGTTTGTGATAATGATAAAAAATCCCATACATCCTGAATAAGGACGTTTTTGTTAAGTGTTTTACAAAATTTTCATATGAAAATTTGTTATTTCTTTGTTTTATCACTTTCCTCTCTAAAGAATGCCAGCTGTTAATAGAATTTGGATTTTTTTCTTTCTTTGTGTGCTTTACGATTTCCCGTACTATAATATTCCACTCAAATTTGACGCCATTCTTATCAGTAGTTCTTTTTTTCATAGCGTTTTGAATCTCTAATTTTAATCTCCTGGTAATAGATGGAACAAAAATTGGTAAGTTATGGTATTTATGTTGGAATACATTATGTTTATTAACATGTAGCTTTCAACAATTTTACAATAGTCTTTCAGAAGTTTATTTGTTAGACTAATGAAAACATATATTAGACAACTCCATTTTTCATACTTGTTTTTTTTCTACAATTTGCCTTACTTTATTATGTTGAAATTTTGTGTGAAAGGGGAAGGTTAAGATCCTGTAAGGCAAGCCTAACCCTATCCCACAGTCCTAAATCAGTGGAAGCTATAGAAAACATAATAGTTTTCAATTTTGGTCAATTGACTTTTTATATGTTTACTTATATTTTGGTTTATTTTTCTTGGTTATCAAATCAATATTTTAACCATTATTTATTTTGTCGGATATTCACTATGTTTATATTTATTTTTACACTACACACAGAGAGAGATATATATCTAAGCACTTTCAAATTATCGAGACTATCAGGGTAACTTTTTATGATACAATTTAAATAATAGAATCAAAAAATTGCTCACATTTTCCTTTTTGATTCCTAAAGCCAAACGCCATAAATTTAACATGAAGCATCTTGGGATTTAAATAAAAATAACTTATTTTTAATGCGCACACACACAACTGACTTTTGCTTGAATAATATTCAGCAGGAAAGCAGTTTTCAAAACTGTCATAAATATTCTGAGCGGAAGACTAATCCTCTTCTTAAAATAAAAACATGCTTACCATTCACATCTAAAGCGAATCATGAATATGAATTGAATCCTTTCAGACGTCTTTAAAATGCTCTTTTAAAACTAGAGAAAAGTAATTATCATACTGAAAGAGAAAAGTTGTTTTTTCAAAAAAATAATTCTTTTCGTCATGAGAATTATTTTTTAAAAAAATTTTAATGACCAAATATTTTTCCAGTTAACTTAATTTTCAGCATATTTGTTTCTTTTTATAAATTTCACCTATTGACTGGTAATGTCATTAACGTAACTTCGCTAATTAAACATTTGTACATTTCTTTCAATTTGTTGTTATTCACCAAACATGCTTCGACTCTGCTGTTATAAGCTTTCTTAATAAGGTGTATGGACAAATTGTGCAGAAGCTATAAATCTTGTGAATTGTATGTTTCCCTCACATCTTTTCCTATATATGTGTTTTACTTATTGCCATATAAGTTTAAGGGTGTTGGAAAGCTGAAATCAAATTTTTTTGACAATTTGAAATTTTCACATTTTCAAATTCTATAGATCCTTCCTAAAAATATCTAACTTTAACTTCTAGGGTAATTGAAAGCCCTTAAAACTTTTTTAAAATAATCGCTGAAACTGGGCCACGCCCATTTGAATGGCGAAAAATGTTAACAAAGGACTTCGTTTTTTCTTAAAAGATGAACGTCTGATATAAACCAAAACATGTATATTTTATTGAAATGGAGCCTTTTATTTTTTTACTTCCAGGCCGATTAGAAGCCTCAATGTATACATTAAAATCAATTTATCTCAAAATGTAAATTTTGATGTTCAATGTACCTTTTCTGAGAAACTACTGTTCACAGGTATGTAAATTTTTTATGATATATTTAGAATGATGGCTTATATACACTAAAATGAGCTTTTTGTAAAAAAAAATTATTTTTTATACATTTTTTACATTAAAAATAGGTCATATTTCACAATGTTTGATAAAATATTTCATAAATTGTGAATAATTCAAAAATTAGCCAAAAGCTCATTTCAGTATAATGAGAAAGATGTACTTTAACTGTATAAATAATTTCAAGCATGCACATATAACAGAGGGAAAAAAAGTACATCGAAAACGTTCAACTTAACATTGTCAGTATATATATATAGAGAGAGGTTTCCAACGCCTCTTAAAAATATTATTTTATTTCAACATATGAACAAGTAGTATGGTCCAGTTTAATATTTGGCCAAGAACCCCCTACTCTATGTACGAATCAATGTTGTAAAGGTCTCGCTTTCACCCCTAAAGATATGGGGGAAAGGGAAGGAAGAGTATCCATATTCAAAATCCTGAAATTTATTTACAGCACAAACCACAATACAAGTTCGATCCAACAATGTTAAGAGATGTACCTAATTAATCAATATGAAGACAATTAATGAGGTACACGAGGTATGAGAAGTCTTTAATTAAATAGGACACTTACGTCAATTCAATAACTCTGCCTTCTTAGCCACCTAATCTAGATTCAATATCAAGTGACCGATCAATACCTTAATTAATACAATATTAATTGCTAATTATCCACGCTTCACATTAAATTTAATTAATCACTGCTCCGCTAACAGTATACCCTATCTCTCTCTCTAACCCGAAACCTACATTTTATATATTAGTCTTAATTTGCATATTCACGTTTTCTTTTTCAGAGGAAGCTATATAATAATATAATTTTTAAGGACCGAAAATTCTCCAAGATGACTGTTAGTAAGAAGATTGCATATAGAACCGTCCCAATGTTTTTACAGTTTTCAACTATTTGCCGCACCCCACATGATTTGACGATTCTTTTCATTTCAGGAATTCAGAATCAACGGTATAATTTGCGAGAACTAAAAGATTGCATATTCTTTTGTACGTTCATCACTAAAATTAAACAATTTCATATTTTTCTACGACTAATTTGTTTTTTAAATTTTCTATCTATATAATCATTATTTCAAATACACAAAAAACTTTATTACATTTGAAGTATAACGCTTTAAACCAAAATATCCTAAATTCAAGTTATAAATATTTATAATATAAAATTATTTCGTGTGTGTGTGTGCCAAAGAGTTTCTAAATACTTTTATGAAAAAGAATTAGTAAAAAGACAGGTGTGTGTTAGAAAGCTTGATCATGTAAAAATATGAATATGTGCAAGGTGTGACGCTTTAATTCCCAGACTGCGCATGTCCTGGCCATTGATCTTGGTGTGAAAATGTGGGAAGGAAATATAGTTGACAATGAATATTCCGGAACTGGTGGTACGTTATGCCATCTTTTTATCTCAGCGTTTCTCAAACTATGGGGAGCGCCCCCTTAGGGGGCGTGATAACTCTGCAAAGGAGGCACGAGCTTATTGAAAAGTTGTAAACAAAATATTATTTTTTTGAAAGTAAACAAACAAATATACATTCTGACAAAATAAAATGCGCATTTACACTGATATAATAAACTTATAAATGCATCAGTACTGCACAATATATGTTATAATTAACTTAACAATACCATAAAAACAAGTTTAATAATACCAGTGACCCAATGGGGTTTATCATATTTTCAATTATGTACAAAAATTAACACTTATCTTGATAATTTTCGCGGTATATAATTAATCCCTTAACTGCTGATATGAAATCAGTCGATTCGCTTCCCTATGCCAGCGTTTTCTACTGATGGGAGGCCAGAACGAATTATTCAGCAGACCTCAAAATTTCAAAGTCAGTTTTTTGGAATTCGTTTCTTTTTCCCTCACTGGAGGGTGAAATTCCTTCGACAAGGGTGTGCTGGAAAGTTCCCGCGCCTGGGGGTCACTAGACCCATAAATTGCGGGTGCGTCGAGAGATTTCCCGCGCTTCCGAAAGTTCATTAAACCCTTAGGGTTTGGAATGCTGTAACTATGCGCTGGTCTCTGTTCCAATCAGAGACAATCAAAGTGGACAAGACAAAGAGTCCGATCTAGGATTTTTGTGTGAAAAGTCGTAAAATAAAACGGGACGCACCCCGATTTTGACACAGACAGAGCCGATCCCAGAGCTAGAGACAATCACGAAAACTCTGGAGACTCCGGGCATCAACCCATGTCCATTCCCCTGCTTTTTCCCTCTCTCAAGCTAAGTTAATTTTGATCTTGTAGTGAAGTAAATTTCCAGATACTTGTGATTAAAAATAAATTTAATAATGTTTTAAAACTATACGATCAGTGTATGATTTATTGTGAGATGAGCGTTTTAATTTTAGAATTAGTTAACTTAATTAATTGTCATGATGCGATGTGAAATTAGGAATCTGGGTTCAAAGTTATAGAATTTAAACAAAGTTAAAATAGCGTCGCAACACTACTTAGACTCGAGTATGTCATGTATTGAGGGGGTGAGGGAGAGATAAGAAATAAATTAATAAATCAGTCAATGTCCTTTTATTGTAATCCAAAGCCTTCAGAATAATTTTAAGTATAACAATCCACAGAAAAGATCATATTTCGGAAAACGTATATATATGTCCGGGGCAATCAACGATTTGGGCGAGCAAAACGATTATATACGCCGGTAGCACTTAAGACATTAAAGTCGCATTATGTAGCTTTAGCTACAGAATATAGTATTATTGACTTCGATACATTGTTATTGTAAGGAACGGGGGGGATGAAAATTATGATGGAATATTGGGTCACAAATATTCAAAGTTTGAGAAACACTGCTCTATCTAGTATAGTTCATTGCTTATGCTTGTTTTAGTAAGCCATTCTCTTGTCGAAATGTTCCAATCATGAGAATATTAAAAGACGAGCTGAGCATACATTTGAAATTCCTCGTGAAATAAAAAAAAAAAAAAAAGGAACAAACTCCAACTTAATTTTTTAAATTATTGAAAGATGGAGATAATGGCATTTCACGAGGTCAAAATTTTTAATGGCACGCACGGTTTTCGGAAGGTCGGGAGGATTTTGAAGATGATTAACTTTCTGGTCAACCTGTGTCATCAGGAATTGATGAAAACGTTTTGAAAAATTAATGAAATCGGCCGAAAAGAGCGATGTTTGAGTGTTCGGATTATGCCAGATATTACTAACATTGATTGAGAGACAATAAGAAAAAAAAATTGGCCGGCAATTTACATACGGTGAAAGTTTACTATGCAAAATTGGAGCCGTAAAGCTTGACTAAGACAACACCCCGGTGCACATTGCGCTCTCTGCGAAACAGTTCTCGGCTGATAAACGCATTTTTGCGCTAGAGCATCCACCGTATTCACAAAACCTCCCCCCATATGAATTTTGCCTGTTTCTTAAACGGAAAATGCATTGAAAGGAACACAATTTCAATCCGCAGGTGAGTTGATGTCAAAAACGTCTGACTTACTGAAGATGATGACACCTAATGGACAACAATACTGTTTTTAATTATGGAAAACTATTATGCAGCTATATATTGATAGGGAAGGGGAGTATGTTGAAAGGGATCTAAAGGTATTTGTGAATTATTTTCAATAAAACTAATTTGAAGACTAATCCGGTTATTTAATTGCCACAGTGGTGTATTCCATAAGAAATAACCATCGATAGAATTGCATAAAGTACAAAATAAATTATAATGATTAAAATCAAAACATATGATGAGAACTAAGCAAAAACTAGATTCTTTAATCATTTTTCTGTCAATATTTCATAACTATATAACCTATATAAAAAAAGAAACTGAAAAATATGGAATCAACTTATTTCTTCTCCAAATCTTTTTCACTCCAGTGCTTCTGATGCTTCAGATTTCTCTCGCTTGTGATTGGAGGAAAAAGAACGCTCCCTGCTCACAAACGTGAAGTTCCTGTTTTGGCACAAGCAGCTGTGGTTGACGTTTTTTGATACATAGCAAGGATTGGAATTTTCACCTTCAAAATCAAAAGTGTTTGATATGCAGTAGCACTTTGTTGTTAAGATATAGAAGCAAATTCTCAGAATGTGTTTATTTTTTATACCGAAGTATATAAAAGTGTTATTTAGGTTTTTATTTCTTTCTGACGAATTGTTGAAATCATGTGTGTGACGTCTTACTTACTTTACTCAAGTCTTTCCTATGCAGTTTTTTTCGAACATTAGTGTTGTTTTCATTATCTCCTGATCAAAATTTGAAATATAAATTTATTCCTTTTCACAAATTCTATTTTTAATCGGCTATAGATGCAGTTATTATTTAAATATTACAACAAACATTTTATTTCTTCAAAACTATATCATAATAAATAGTCAAAACAATTAAATGATTCATAAAAAAACATATACGCAATTAATCTACCAAAAAATATTTTACTGGTACATGATTTCTGTATTTACGTGTTTAAGTACAATGAATATTACACAAGAGAAGAATAAAACTTGTCTATAAGCTATTTTGTAAAACTCAAAAACTTTTCTAAACATTTTAGTACCTTTTTTGGATGTTTGTATGATGTTTCAAATACAAAAAAAAATCATGCGATTTTACTTTTAAAAAACTGATTTTGTCGTTGATTTTGTAGTTTTAGCGCACTTTCAATTTTACTACACACATAATCAGTTTTCTTATCATGTATGAAAAATTTCAATGCCTGAAAATGGTGAAAATTTTTCTTCCTTGTGTTTTTCTAATAAAAAATTGAAAATTCCTGTATTTTATCCAATTTTTCTTTATGAAAAATTGGATTTCATTGTTTTTTTATTGATTTTGAGATTATATACATGTATTGCGTAAAGAATGCTAAATTGCCAAGAAATAATAACATTAGATAAACATTGAACCTCTAAATTCCCGTAAATTTCTTAACTTATACATTGATCATATTTCAATTTTTTTAGTACCTGATTAATTATAAATTGCTATAATAAATGATAAAACATTGCTTAAGTTTTGGGGGAATTTTATTATTTTTTCCTGTATGAACTACAAGATAAATTTATCACTGTTACGCCATATTTTTGAAAACTAACTTGATCACTTGTGGATAATAGCAGAAAATTGAAATTTTTCTTGTATAAATTAGTTGTAACTTAAGAAATAACACCTTGGTTGGGGTGTAGGATGTAGAATATAACTTACTCATCATCATGCAAATTAACATCTAACTTGTATTATATTGATTATTTTTTTCCGCATGCATTTAAAAACAGTTATGCAAACGCTGGTCAATGAATTATAAATCGAAGATTAATATTTTTTAAGACCCCATTTTGCTTGGATGATAGCTCTGAATTGTTTGGATATCGAGACTACATGCTTTTGGAATGTATTTACATCCAGAGGGAATACGACATAATGGCTACGCAGCTGATGCGTAGATTAATGGAATATGGAAGAAGACAGTGCTGTTGGATGCATCTGTTCACCACATCCCAAACTTTTTTTTTTCAGGTTAAGATCCAGAGTACACGATAGCCAAATCAAACTGATTTTCAGCAAACCAATTTTCAGTACTTCTAGTATGATGTTACAATGTTTTGTTATGTTATCGTCCATGAAGTATCCGTCACCTTCAGGGTAAAAATGCAACAGTGTAGGGTGCACTTGATCCACCAATATGTCTAAATATGCCATGGTTGTTTGGTTACTCTCGAGGAACACCAGGACACCTCATCCGTGGCAGCAGAACATGCACCATATCATGATATTCCCACTAGATCATTGCACACTTCTAGAAAGGCAATACAGATTCAAGAACTCTTAGAGTTCCCGCCAAATTCGGCATCTTCCATCAATGTAAAATAAGGTACAGCGTGATTCATCCAGCCGCATTACCCGTTTCCAATCCTCAGGCGTCCAGTGTCTTCTTTCCAGGTGTCACTGCAAATGAATTTTTGCATGTCGGCAAACATGATTGATTTCCTCAAAGGCATTCGACTATGTATTCCTATTATCTGCAATTATTTGGGCGTGGTTCACGCTGAAATCTGTTGGGAAGAGTTATGGTTGACGATTTGTGTCAGTAGAGTTCCTCCTCCGCTGTACAATTCATCGAAGGCGACACAGATCAAGCTCTTGAAAACTGTGATCGAATCGCACTGTTACGTTTTCTAGAGAAGAACTATGGGTTCCGATTAAAATTTTTGAAAATATTTTATATAGTTGATTTTGAAAACACAGTGAGATCTGTTGTCTTCTAAATCGAGGCCCCTTCTAAACGAGCACCAACAATAAACCATTCTTCAAATATAATAGAGATATGTCGTTCTTTTTTCATTTTACTTCATTAATCGTGAAGTCACTCTTACTCTTATTACTAATACTTATTACTTATTAATTATTAATTATTGCTTACGTACTTATACTAGCAGTCTAACCCTACGTAAGCACCGTTGTAAAAGTAATTGCATACAGTAGAACCTATTTTGTGCGGTCTTTTTTATGCAATTTTCTTTTTGTGCGATATTAATTTTGTGCTAGTTTTTATGTGCGATCCTTTTTTTATGCGGTATATGAATTTTAATGGCTTTGGCGCCCCTGTAATGTTATATATCTACTTACTTGTAGCGAAACGGAGAATGTTGAGCCCCCTCCCCCCCGAAAGTCAGGTTTCGTCTTTAATATTTTATAAAATGGGTAAATACGTATTTAGTGTTAGTCAAGGCTTGGCCCCTAGAGCCCTGCCCTCCCCCAGTGGCAAGACTCAATTGCTTTGGCTCCACTGTAATGTTTTCAATCTATTTCCCAGTGGTGTAATGGAGAATGTTAGGACCCCCTCTGAAAGTCAGGTTTTGCCTTTAATATTTTATAAATTGGGTAAATACGTATTTAGCGTAAGTCAGGCCTTGGGCCTCTAGAGTCCTCCCCCCCATGATATGCGGGGTGTACATTACGCCAATGAAATGTAGACACTTCAAGACGCCCTGTTCATTTGTTATAAACAGTCTCCCGACAATGCGCATTCAGTTGCTTTCTCTCAACGCTCCAGCTGCCCGCGCTTGATTGAAGACGAAACTTTCATTGACAGTGACATTATGAATAATTTGATAGATTATGAAGATGGACAAAAAAAACTAGATTCTTTGTGAGTGGATAAAAATTATGCAGGGATCCAGCTTTCCTACAAACTGGAAAAGTCTTTCTTAAAATAAATGACAATTAAGAAAAGAGTATAAAATTCCAAAAAGGGCTTTAATCATGTATATCTGGTTATCGTGGCATTTACAAGCAGCTAAGCACCTGACCTTCGACAAAAACTTATCTTTTGCTTTATGTTGGCAAAAAATAAATCTATTGAAATTGCTCCTTCTATTGACGAAAGCGATTTTAAACTTATTCATTACAGGGCTTAGGATTACGATGAGTAGCAATGAATTATGTAGGTGCATTTTGAAAACTTATCTGTGCATACAATGAGAATATATGTTTTTGAAATGTTTCCATGTGGGTAATATTTAATTATTTATTTTTTATGGAAGTATTCATACATAAATTTCGTAAATAATTGGCATATTTTATAACTGCGACTTTTTCTTTTTTTTATGCGCTCCCTATCCACCGCATAAAAAAGTTTTTTGTATTATTTCCACGAATTACTTTATTATATGTAAGCATTTATGATATTTTTTATTATTATTTTTGTGCGTTTTTTTTATGCAGTCCCCATCTACCGCACAAAAACAGGTTCAACCGTACTTCATCTCGCACGCATTCAAATGCAAATCTCAAAGGTTCCTAATTCATAGGCATGTGTGTTTAATAAGAAATGCTAAAATTCCTTTTCTTTAAGAGAAAAGGTCCATAATCAAGCAATTTAAATTGTGAAGTTGCTAAAAATTGCTCATGGGAATAAATTTGTAATAAAAAAGTAATTTATTTACGAATATCATAATGTTAAAATAGTTTTATTTTGCGATGTTTCAATATTTTGTTGAGTTTTCTAGAACAATTGATTGGAAAAAACCAGACTAGGAGAATTTATATGTATTCTTAAATTAAACTACATCTAATTGAATTATATACTTGTTAATCAATTAGTAATACTTCAGTTAAAATAGTCTAACTTGGGGTAAACGTATAAATTTTATAGTACGTGATAGTATATTGAAATGTTAGTTTGGATTGATTAATATTAAAGCAGACAAAAATTGAGAATATTTTTACTTAAATATTTTAAAATTTCGAGCCTTAGGAATAAGAAGCTCATAGTAAAATTTGAAACAAATGAAAAATCAGGAAATTACTTCGTGTTTAGTTTCATGGCAAATATTCTTTACAGATCATTGTAATATTTTTACATTATACATTAATTTCTGAAATCTTTAACACAGTGCTTTTCAAATTTTCAATATTTGTGACCCAATTTTCAAGATGATGCATTTCAATTTTTCATGGTGCACGCAAACATTCATATTTATTAAAGTGTATCATTTCTCAACATAGAAATATTATGTAATGTCTTAAATCAACTTAAACCGATTGGAGATTCAATATCAATAATTATTTTCTTCCTGAATATTGTAACTATTTCCATGTCAGCAATTATTTGAAAAGTATAGACCTTAAATTTTAAGAAGACACGGTACGATTCAATTGGCGAAAATTGGTCAAAAATCAAAAAATAATTCTGCTTAAATTATTCCTTATACATTTCTCTATTATCTCACAAAGTTTCAGAGCTCTAAATTAAAAAAATATAAAGTTATGATAACTAATATGCTCGTCAAAATTCACATTCTGACATTTTGCTCTAGCAGACGCACTTTTCATTTTCTGGCCAATTTAATTAATTCTAACACAGTTAAGCAGTTTTGAAATAAAGTGAAGAGATTGTAATCCAATATTATTGTTTGTTTACATTCGCTGAGCTATACTGCGTTCCTCTTATTCTGCTAATAATTATCTAATATTTTTAAAATATTTAGTTTCGGTTTACCAAAAAAAGTCTTTTTCCAGACTAATTAATTTATCGTTATCAGTTTAACAGTTTTTTCTATATATATAAACGTATTGTAATACATCATTTTAATAGTTAAACATGCCTCGTATACGAAGAGGAAAAACAAATCAAGTAAATTGAGTATTCAAAAGCGATGGTGCACTGAAACAATATGGATATTTCAGAGCACAATTCAAATGTTGCTCAACTCTCAAGTAGTGATAGCATTTTCAAAAATGATAGAGTTTCTATGCAAGAAAAAAGTGTACTAGAACAAGAAAATATTGCTGATACCTATGATGGACCAAGTTATATAATTGTTGACAAAAATGCCCTTTGTGATATTTTCAAGTATACTTTTTGTGGTAGCTGCAACCAGTCAACTTTAAAACTTGAATTTGGATATAAATATGGACTCTCTCATCAATTGAAACTGGTATGCAAAATATGTTCGGAGCAAAAAAGGGAATGATTTACATCTCCAAGACTTGAAAAAAAATCAAATACATCTACACCTTTTGATGTGATGTTCGTGCTGTTAAAGAATTTCTTTCAATCAGTGGGTGCCATGCATCGGTTGAAAAATTTTGCATGTTTCTCAATATGCCTTTGATGTCGAGTAAAACTTTTAATGAAATTAAATGTTACATCAACTCAGTGTACTCTCTTGCTTCCCAAACTGTGTTGAACAATGTACATAACAGCCTTCAAAATGCATACAACAAATTGGATCAAAATTGGCCAAATACTGTTACTGATATTGCTGTTTCATTTAAGGGGACATGGTTGACCCGAGGACACATATCCCAAATCGGTGTTGGCTGTGTAGTTGACACTTTAACAGGATATGTTATTGACTATATAAAATTAAGAACAAGTACAGTCGAACATGTATAAGTGCGAAAAATGAATTAGGCGAAACTACAGCTGAATACGATGCTTGGTATTCTGGCCACAAAAATTCCTGCCAGATTAACCACATTTGGACATCAGGAGCAATGGAAATGAAGGCTGCAGCTAAAATTCGGTCTCGATCAGAAGCATGTGGTTTCCATTACACAAGATTGTTATCTGATGTTGATGCTAAAACTCATAAATTCTTAAATAGCCTAAAAATATATGGACCAGACGTTGAAATTTTGAAAGAATAGTGTATTAATCACACACATAAGCAAAAGGTTAGGCACCAGCTTACGCAATCTTGTGAAAGATTGGAGAGTTAAAGGTATCACTTTAGGAGGAAAATCTTATGGCAGCCTAAAAGAAACAACGATAAAAAAACCTAACGCAGTACTATCAGAAAGCTATTCTGGAAAATAAAGCAGATATTCAGGGCATGAAAAAATCCATATATGCCACGCTTTATCACAGTATCTCGACAGATAAAAATCCAATGCACATGAACTGCCCTCCTGGCAAAGATTAGTGGTGTTTTTATCGAAGAGCCTTAGCTAAAGGTTAAAAACCTGCATCACATAAACTTAATATTGGAACACCAATAAATCCAGATTACTTGACAAAATATGTTCCAATATATCAAAGGTTACCTTCTGATAGTCTTTTGAAAGGATGTGCCAGATGTCTGACTCAGAACAGCAACGAGAGTTTGCATAGCGTGATTTGGAGAAAGTGCTGTAAAGAAACTTCCGCGAAATCACAACATGTAAATATAGCGGTTTGTGAGGCAGTATCAGAGTATAACTTTGGTACTTTGAAATCCTTAAAAGAAATTTAAAATGCAGCTAATTTGGAGCTTAGTGAAGAAGCAGTAAAAATTGCTGCCACACGTGATTACAGAGACGTAAAAAAGAAAGAAATCGCCAAAGTAATATTTCCTTTCGCATAGCACGTCAAAAAGTAAAACTAACCAATATGGGAAAAGAAAAATTTTCAAAGAAAAAAGAAGGGATTACATATAGTTCTGAGTCTTGTTAAACATAAATGTAAAAAAAAATATGAAGATGTAAACTAGAATTATTTCAAAATTATCGTAAAATGAGTTAAAATGTTATTTATCGCAATTTTTTAAAAATGTAAAGTACTGAAAATTTTAAATTTTAAACATTTAAAATTATTATTTTCATAAATTAACTTTATAAAACTTTTATCATGTGCATGTAGTACATACAGTAATTTTCAGTAATTTATTGCACTTTATATATATATATATATATATATATATATATATATATATATATATATATATATATATATATATATATATATTTTTACACTAAATAAAAACTTTAAATTGATTTATCTCAGAACAAAAAATTCCTTTGTTTTCTTTCATTTAAAATGCTAAGGCTTTTTTTTTCTATTGCATGAAATGTTTTGAATTTTTTTATAGATTGCTATTAATATATATAACAAAAGTTGGTATGCATTTTTGAATCAAAGCAATACTTATTTTTTTAAAAATATTTGAACTTAGAATTTATACGTTTTTTAGGGATTTTTTTATAATTATTCATAAAAAATTATTTTACGAATTTGAATCATGTTATCCCTAAACCCATACCGACTTTTGTTGCACATGGTTTCACAAATATGTAAATCAAATTTCCTTTGTGTTCGCCAATTATTGTATGAGGATTAGCATTTTAAAATTACCTCATAAATTTTTAAGTTTTTTTTTAAAAATTTAATTGATTGCTTTTTGTGGTATTTTGAGCAATTATTCTGTCTTACGTATTGCATATACATAGGTTACAAGGAAAAAAATTGTAAAAGCCATAAAATCAAATATTTTTGTTTAAATCGAACCGCGTCCCCTTAAATATTAAAGAAAACCACAAAAACTATAAGGTATCCAACTATGTACGGAACTGTGATTTTGCAAAAAAGTATAAATGGATAATATTTATGATATTTAGTGTCACTTATATTAGAAAATGTATATAAAATTGTTTCAAGAATATTATTTCAATAAAAAAATATTTAAGTACAATACTTTTTCAAAAAATGAACATAGAATGACCAATTTTCAAAGTTTTCTCCTTTTGTGAAAAATGCTTCTATTATAATAATATAAACCTCTGTACAGTGGCTCAACTCGAATTTTTGAAATATATTACTTAGAAGTGGGTTTATCCATATTTTACGACAACAGAGGGGAGAAATTTTAAGAAAAAAAACGCCGATAATTATTTCATTTAGTTGTAACTCTGAAAATGACGTGAATTTTTCAAAAGAAATAGTTCAGACTCTCTGAAGAAACCTTTACTTTATATAATCAATATATTTATTTTTCTAGAAACATTTTTTATAAAAAGAGAACATTTTGTAAAAGGTTATTCTAAGTTAATTTGCGGAAATATTGTATTTAAGTAAATTGTTTTTGTCAAAATGTCCTTAAAACAATTTTATATACATTTTCTAATCTAAGTGACACTAAATATCATAAATATTATCCATTTATGCGCTCTTTTAAATAATGGTTCTGAACGTAGTCGGATACCTTAAAAAAAACAAGCAACAATAGAACAAGAAAATATTTTAAAGACTTAAAAAGGGAAGTAATAAAATTTATATATGGGCAACCGTCAGCCAAAATAAAATATAAATTGTCAAATAATTTATTTTTCTATAAAAAATTATCAGTCAATAATAACATTAACTGTGACATTCTTTCCAATAGAAATTGCATTTCAATTATAGCTATATTAATTTCTT
The DNA here is from genome assembly GCA_019973935.1 of Trichonephila clavipes. Classification (NCBI taxonomy): domain Eukaryota; kingdom Metazoa; phylum Arthropoda; class Arachnida; order Araneae; family Nephilidae; genus Trichonephila; species Trichonephila clavipes. The sequence continues at coordinate 208,702 of BMAU01001458.1, read as the reverse complement.
AGCAATGTATTTTTTTATTAACAAAAATGGCAAAAAGAAAATTCTGAGCATTTTTAAATTTAAAAAAAAAATGTACTATATAAAGAAAATACTCAGTTTCTCTTAACCTTAAGTTTTTTCTCTTACAGTTATTTCTGCCTTTTTCAATTTAGTGATAAATTCCCAACTGAAATAATTAAAATTTCGTGATTTCGTAGCAAGCCAACGCAATTGTGAAAAATGAGGTGGAATTAGGAAAGCTTTTTTAAAATAGGGAAGCTTAGTTTTCTAATTAAAAACGCTAACTCGATCTAAATTTGAAAATGTCAGAATTTTTTATTTATTGGTGGGATTATTTAGCATTGAATATCTGTCTGGCTATCAGAAAAAATATATATTAAAAACTCCACACTCATTTATAGTTTGGTTGAATCAAAACTTTTTTTTTTAATTTAAGATAAGATAATTTTTATTCCTACAGTAAAACTATAAGTAGAAGCTTCACGATTATATTTAATAAATCAAACCTAATGTGATATATTTTGTCATCTTTTAGCTCATTTTTTTAAAAAAGAAATTACTATCGTTGTTTTAAATCGCTCAGTTATGATAAGAGAGGAAAATGTGAACAGAAAAAACATTAAAATTTGAAATACATATTTAAACACATCCCAAAATAGTTCAAAGGTGTGTTGTGTGTGTGCGTGCGTGTGTGTGTGTGTGTGTGTGTGTTTGTGTGTGTGTGTGTGTGTGTAAAATGAGAGCTATATCATTAGATACCTGCCGTAAATATTCTTATTGCAGCTTCACCAGGGACCAAGATTGGCTGATACAATTTAAAAGAATGAAAGTATAAAAGAAAGTCACAGGTTAGCAAAACATTTGAAACATATTTTGAACTGGATTTATAAAGCAATAGGATTATCATTATATAACGGATTATCTCACAAGATTTCCTTTAAAATTAACTTGGTATTTTTCTTTTCTTTTCAATGTTTCTGAAAATTTTAACAGTCATATTTTTCTAGATGTTAAGTAATATACAAAGAGTATTTGTAGAAGATTTAGATAAAATATATTTTTAAATATTCGGTTTGACCGCACTGATCATCGTATTGTTGTGGCCTTGGTCTGTATCTCTTCTGGTTGTATCAAATCAATAAATGTGACTGCGCTTTATATTAGCTGGTGTGCAGTTGGAGTTTCCATCATAAATTGAGACTGATTGTTCAGTGAAAAAAAAGTTGTAGTATACTACGCCTTCAATTATATATGGCTTCTACATCTACCACCATGTCAGTTGAGTCAAAATTTTCTGAGTGTGGAATCCTATTAATTAGCGATGCAGACAGGGAGTTGAATTGCAGACATAATTAACATAATGCCAAACAGATAATTTTTCTTAAGAAAACATTAGTTTCATGTACATAAATGTTAAAAAAGTTAGAATCATATGCATATTTTAAGATTTTTGAATTCATCTGAATAAACCTTCAAAATATATGTATGTATGTAAATATCAAACAAATGGAAACACCTGTGAATAAAGTCACATTTTAAATGACCTTCGTAAGCATTAAAATAAAAAAAAATACCCGATATCATTTTTATTATAAATAGAATTGTGTGCATTCTGGTAGTATGTGGTAGATTTTTTTGAATTTCTGTATATCTTCGATTTTTTTCAAAAGCGTAAAATGTCAAACCTCTCAGATTTTCAAAGAGTCCAAGTTTTCCAGAGGAACCCCTGTAGCTGGATCAAATGTGACCGAAACTTCCCAAAAATTTAGGCATTTTTAGTGTTATGGTGTTTGAAATCATGACAGTATGGCAAGACAAGCTAGAAATATAAAATGGTTGGAAAGAACTCAATGAACGAGACCGACGGGAAATGAAACGAATTGTTACGTCGAAAAAGCGAAAAACTGCGGCAAATTGACACCAGAGTTCAATCATCATCTGGATTATCCAGTGTCAATGATTACAGTTAAAAATTATTTTTATGAGCAGAGCATTTACGACAGAGCTGCAATTCCTAAGCCCCTCGTCAAAGATGTTAATGCCAAACGTCGTCTATAGTGATGGCACACTCACAAAACCTGGTCGATTGATCAGTGAAAGAAAGTAATATGGCATGACGAAGCGTCTCTATCTCTCTCTCTCTTTCTCTTTCACGCTTTTTACTGAAGGGTGTTTTTTGAGAGGTATAGAACTTTAAATTGCAATAAAACAACGATGTATTATTCGATTGACATGAATTTTTTTTATTCGAAAGATAATCTTTTGGCATTACATTTTTAATATGATTTCTGACATATGACTGCCACGGCTGGCTAGGATGTAGTCCAATCTGGACGTCCAATTTTCGATGACTTTTTCCAACATTTGTGGCCGTATATCGGCAATATTACGGCGAATGTTGTCTTCCAAATGATCAAGCGTTTGTGGCTTATCCGCATAGACCAATGACTTTACATAACCCCACAAAAAATAGTCTAGCAGTGTTAAATCACAAGATCTTGGAGGCCAATTCACAGGTCCAAAACGTGAAATTAAGCGGTCACCAAACGTGTCTTTCAATAAATCTATTGTGGTACGAGAGCTATGTGACATGTTGCGCTGTCTTGTTGGAACCACAGCTCCTGGACATCATGATTGTTCAATTCAGGAATGAAAAAGTTAGTAATCATGGGTCTATACAGATCACCATTGACTGTAACGTTGTGGCCTTCATCGTTTTTGAAGAAGGATTCCACCAGCTCATAAAGCGCACCAAACAGTCAGTTTTTCTGGATGTAACGGTGTTTCGACATACACTTGTGGATTAGCTTCACTCGAAATGCGGCAGTTTTGTTTGTTGACGTAGCCATTCAACCAGAAGTGCGCTTCATCGCTAAACAAAATTCGCTTATGAAAATCGACCATTATTTTCGAAATAAAATTGCACAATTTAAAAGCGTTGTTCAGGCGTGAGTCTATTCATGATGAATTGCCAAACCAAACTGAGAATAAATTACTTGACAGCTGTTAAATCGGTCGCCATCTTGGAAAGTAATGCCAACTTAAGGGAAGTCGGTAGGACCTATACCGACAATGTTAAATTGAGCCATTTTAGGAACCAGTTTCTCAGAAACTGTTAAATATATAAACTTCAAATTTTGTCTGTATATTAATTAGGCTTTTTTATTTAAATACTGGTAAATATATTTAAAATATATTGTTTACTTTTTTTCAAAAAATTTCATCGTAAAAGTATCACTTTGAAATTTTTGAAAACTGTCAAATTTTTTACGATAACTGCTTTTCAGCAAAATATTTCAGGAAAATCTCCAAAAAATAAGCTTAGTATATAGAGTTACATATTATTTATGTGCAGTAAATTGCATGAGCACTCATTCTGTAGATTCTGAGAAAACTGTACTCGTGGTTTGAAAACAACCATTTTGAGATAATTGCGTTTTTAGTGTAAAAAAGCATTTGGTCACAAAAATAATGAATTACAACATGTATTTGCCCTATTTTATTAAATATTAGCTTATTCTCTATTACTTTTAAGGCTTTTTAGTTTTTTCTTATACTTAAATTTCTCAGAAAATACATTAATAGCATTTTTCAATTTAAGCAATCGAGGTATTTTTTAGCATTTAATTATTTTAGTCAAATTCTGTATCAATTTTTGAGGAATTTTCAGTTCTAATACATTACTTTCATCAAATTTTGACTATAAAGCATCATAAATACCATGTGAAAATGTGTCAACACATGAAAATATGGCTTTGGTAATACATGATTATACACACTATTTCGAAAAGTTTCATTAGTGTTTTATATATTCACCTGTTAACACAATATTTTACAGCAGCAGAATTAAAAATTTTCTTTAAATATTGGGTAAATGGTATTCAAAACAACAAAAACATAAAAACAGATTTCTTGAACATGAAATTTATGTATTTTTATATACGTATGTAACAAGCTATGTGCAACGAAAAAAGGCGTTGCATTTTTAGATATTTGTAAACCTTTTACTAAAAAAACTATTGAACACCCAAGCTTAAAAATTTGTATAAATACACAATACATATGAAATATATAGTAAAAATTTCCAGTTCATGCATACAATAGAAGTATAGAAAAAGGAATACACAATTTATTAAAAATTGTCATTTTCTGTGTCACGACATCTGTTCATTAGTGAAAAATGTCTCAGAAATATTTTTAAAATTTTGCATAAAGAATAAAAACATACAATACATATGAAATATACAGAAAAAAATTTCCAGTTCATGCATACGGTAGATTTATAGAAAAAAAGATTACACAATTTAATAAAAATCGTCATTTTCTGTGTTACGACATGTGTTCATTAGTGAAAAATGTCAAAGAAATATTTAAAAAATTTTGCATAAAGAATAAGAACACAACAATATATATGAAATACACTCTGTCGCAAAAAAATATATGCACCCAGAAGAAATTGAGCTACATTCACGAAATTTGGTATGCATGTAGTGTATATGAAAATAAACAAATGATTAAAAATTCAGAACAAAATATCATTTTATTAAGCGGTTACAGCTTGCAAAAGGTTAAAAATCAGTAAGTAGTAAAGCCACCTCTGGCAGCTATACAAGCCGAAATTCGGCGTGGCATCGATTCAATTAGATCACTTATGACCCCCTGTGGAAGATCCTGCCATAGTCTTTGCATCTGCGCAGTTAATTCTCCTGTATCTCGGGACGGCTGCAGTTGCCTTCCCAGCGCGTCCAAGACATGCTCTATTGGCGAAAGATCTGGTGACCTGGCAGGCCATGGTAGGACGTCATATCCTTGAAGACATTGTTGGGAGAGTCGCGCAGTATGTGGACGAGCATTATCCTGTTGATAAATGGCACCTGGGCGACTTGATAGCATGGGTAGCACAATCGGCGTTAAAATATCGTCCACGTATCTGCGAGCTGTCAAAGTGCCTTGAAGGACCACTAAAGATGATCGTGTGTCCCAAGAAATTGCTCCCCACACTGTCACACCTTGTGAAATTGCTGTATGCCGCTCAACAATAAATGCCGGATCGGACCGCTGGCCGGTGCGCCTCCAGACACGTGTGCGGTGGTCATCAGCACTGAGACTGAATCGGGATTCATCACTGAAGATGACACGTCTCCAGTCTGTCACACTCCAAGTTGCCCGAGGTCGGCAAAAATCCAGTCGACACTGCCTATGATGTGGGGTCAGTGGTAAGCGTCTTAGCGGACGTCGGCTCCTCAAGCCAACTTCGGTCATTCGTCTCCTTATGGTTTCTCTTGATGGCACTGGATGTCTGGAAGGAGGTAAGTGGCGTTGAATCGATGCTAGCGACGTTGTTGGTGCCGAAGTGGCCACTCTTCTGATTGCACGATCCTCGCGATCATTTGTGTTCCTGGGACGTCCTGACCCTCCGCGACTGTACACTCTACCTTCTGTGATCCACTGTTGCCAACACCGAGCAACTACCATATCGCTCCGACCGAGGTGGCGGCCGATACGTCTATTCGACCAACCTGCTTCTCTGAGGCCTATTATACGGCCCCTATCAAAGTCCGTCAGCTGCTCGTACTGCCGCCGGTTACGTCTTAGAGGCATCCTAAGTCTCAATATCGTCTATCAAAGTCATCAGATTCGTTTGGATAGCCGTACGGCGCTCGTACTCATGCTTTTAAACTCTCCCAGTTGCGCAACTAATATGCGCATAGCACACTTAGCCTTGTCTCATTGGCTTCGAAATTTTAATCATTTGCATATCTCTTACCAGACTACATTCTTGCCGAGTTTCGTGATTGTAGCTTGATTTCTTCTGGGTGCATATATTTTTTTGCGACAGAGTGTATATAGTAAAAGTCTCCAGTTCATGCATACAGTAGATTTAAAGAAAAAAAGAACAGACTACTTGAAAAATATAGTAATTAGAAAACACAGTAGATTTTGTTTTAATTTTTACCTCGTCAAAAAGATCCTGCACTGTAGCCGGTTTTTACCTTATTTTTCTTAATATTATCTTCTTCTTTCTTTCTTTTTCTTCTTTTATCTTTTCTAATTTTCTTCGAGCTTCCAGAAAAAGCATAAATTGCTTTCATTAGTCTTTCCCTATCGAGAAGTTTCATGGCACTTACTGAAAATTCCCCTGGTTCTACGCCCATTTTTTGAAGCATTTTTAATTTCGATACATTACCATCATTAAAGGAACAAACAGCATCATAAACACCAAGTGAAAGTGTTTCAATCTGTACAAATGTTGCTTTGGGAACACGTGACCAAATGACATTATGAAAACTTTCATTCGGGTTTTGTGTTTTTCCATGCAAACATTTTTTCAACAGATCAGGATGGGAAAGATCTCTAAATATAGGACGCATTGCTTCAACAACAGCGACCGGAAGACTGTTTTTATGTTTGTAAGACTTACCTGATGCTTCAGCCTTTTTTAAATCCACACCATGAATCTTCCCCGATGGGACAAAAACCATGTTGAGGATATTCATCAGTTGATAACTTATGCAGAAAAATGGCCCAGATAGCTTGCCGCATATTCTGAACACTGCTGTTATTTCTCCGAATAGCTGATCCATAGTATGACTGCAAGTTATCAATTTTATGTTCAGTCAAACGATTTTTCCCACTTAAACACTTACCGTTTGACAAGATTTGCCCTTTCAATTGAGCTTTTAATCGGTGTAATCTTGTTCCCATGCGCTTCATTACATGGCCAATACACTTTAAATTTTCAATTGGATATTCATTTCCATAAATGTTTTCTTTTTTACTGCATCAAATGCTTTGCAATCCTCATCTCCTAAGTACGTAATATATTGGGCATTATGTAAAGATAATGACCGTGTGTTGAAAAATTTTAGACGAACCTTGGATTTCCATCGCTCCACTAGATCCAATGTAGTTCCTTTTACAATCATTTTCATGAAAAGGCAAGTTTTTACAAGCGCAATATTTCGCAAGAATATCAACATCTATCACCTTACCTGTATCAATGCTGGTCACAGTAACTACACCATTCAAGGATGAGTAACCACGCTTCTGTCATGCCCCATCTACAGCTCTACCGCTATATTTTTGTTACCTTCATTTTCACAAATAGCTTCTTTCGCAGCATTTTTGAATTGAATCCTCGTAAACAAGTTTGGCAGCACTTAAAATTCGATTACCGTAAGGAGAAAACCTTGTAGGTGGTTGCGGAAGATTCATTGTGCCGCAGAACATTCTCCCTGCTTCTGCACCTTTTCCAATTGAACGCATATCACACAAACCTGGTATTTATTGTAGCAATTTGTGTGTTCCTTCATGCAAATTTAAAGAAGAGAATTCTACATGATATGGACAAGCAAAACATTTCAGGACAAACGCAATAGCCAGTCCAGACTTACCTTTTAAAACTTACATGTCTAAACTACTGTTGCACATTTTACAGTGAACTTCTTTCTTGAAAACAAAAGCAAGAATATTCAAATTCATGATTGCATTTATAATACCTACGCTATCACCAAAAGAAAAACTCTCATTTAAATTGGGAATTTTTCTTCTTTTGCACATGACTGCTTTGTTTCATGTGCATGTTCAGAGAGAGCTTGAGCATTTAATTTACTATCAGAGGTACTTACTTTACTATTAATATTATTCTTACGTGGATAATACTTACCTTTGCGTTTCTTGAAAACCTTTTGATATCTTGGCATTTTTCAAAAAAAAAAATCAGAAATTTTAAATATCGACGAACGATAAGCGCTCAATCAAAACGTGTTCGAAAGCGCCAAAAATAGGTAAACAACCCTAACAGTTACATTTGCAGTTATTCTACAGTTAATTTCGTGGGAATAAATAAAACAGATCATGGCTTTGCAAGAGCATCCCAGTTTTAAAAAGCCAATGATTACATTTCTATCTGTCAAAGTAGGCGAGGCAAATCAGTTGATTATTTTTAAAAAACTTCTAATTCAAAAATTGACTACTATGTTATATCATTGGAAAGGGCTTAATTTGGAGATTTGAGAAATATCAAAATCTCAAAATCGATTTCTGGAAGGTGTTTACCATACCGACTGTCCTTAACTTCTATACCTGGAAAAAAACACTCTGTACATAGCAGTGTGTCGAGACCGTTGCATTATTTCAAGTTAACCAATGTTTCGTCTTGTGGTAAGCAACTACGTTCGCAACCGTGATTTTGCAAAGCGCATAAATGGATAAGTTTCATGATATTTAGTGTCACTTAGATTAGCATATATGCATAAAACTGTTTTAAGGACATTTTGACAAAAAAAAATTATTTAAATATAATATTTTGGCAAAAAATTAACTTAGAATAATATTTTTTTTTCAAATGTTCTCATGTTGTGAAAAATGGTTCTATTATAATAATATTTTGCCTGTATATAGCACAGACCTTTGTACAGAGACTCAACTAGAATTTTAGAAATATATAACTTAGAAGTGGGTTTATTCATATTTTACGACAACAGAGGAGTGCAATTTTAAGAAAAAAAACGCCAATAATTATTTCAATGGGTGGTAACTCTAAAAATAATGTGAAATCTTCAAAAATTCTAGTTGAGCCTCTGTAGAGAGGTCTGAGCTATATACAGGTTAAATATTATTATAATAGAATTAATTTTCACAAAAGGAGAACATTCGGAAAAAAAGATTATTTTAAGTTAATTTTTTTTAAATGTTATATTTATACAAATTTTTTTGTCAAAATCTCCTTAAAACAATTTTATGCATGTACTCTATTCTGAGTGAGACTAAATATCATGAAAATTATCTATTTATGCGCTTTTTTCAAAATCACGGTTCCGAACATAGTCGGATACCTTACAGCAGTGCTTCTCAAACTTTCAATAGTCGCGTGGCAATTTTCAATCATCATTTTCATCGCGCCCCCTCCATACAATAACATTGTATTGAATTCAATATTACTGTACTTTTACAACCCTAGTACCACCACACACACCGCCACCACCAGAATACGAATTTAACTTATCGGCCATCGACGTATATAAACGTCTCGCTCAGCCAAAGCATTAATTTTCTGGACGTATTTATACGTCTTTCCGAAGTATGATCTTTTCTGTGCACTTCAATACGTAAAATCATTCCTAAGTCTTTGAATACAATAAAGGAACTTTAACAGTCTTTGCAAGGAATTTACTCATTTCGGAGGGGATTTTGCTTATTTATTCATTTTCTCCATCCCCCTCCAAAAAAAACATCAAGAAACGCGCGTCTACGTAGAAAACCGTGGCATTGGGGAGCGAACCGTGTAACTTATAATCGGCAGTTAAGGAATTTATTATAAACCGTACAAATCATCAGGATATGTGTTAATACAAGTCCATGGGGCCACTGGTAGTTATCAAACTTGTTTTTAAGGGGTGTTGGAAAGCTAAAATCTTATTTATTTGACAATTTGAGATTTTTACATTTTCGAATTGTATAGATTTTAACCTTTTTAAAAATACCTTACTTTAACCTCTAGGGTATTTAGAAGCCCTTAAAACGTATTTTTATATAATCGTTGAATTTGGGCCACGTCCATTTTAATGGCGAAAATTGTAAACAAATTACTTTGTTTTTGCTTAAAAGTGTAACGACTGATATAAACCAAAATATGTATCTTTTATTTTAAATTGAGCCTTTTTTTTATTTCCTAGCCAATTCGAAGTCTTACTGTATACATTAAAATCAATTTATCTCAAAGTGTAAATTTTAATGTGCGATGTACCTTTTCTGAGAAACTACTGTTCACAGGTATGTAAATTTTTCATGAATTATTCATAATGATGTCTAATATATACTAAAATGAGCTTTTTGTAAAAAATTCAAAAATTTAATTTTTACAAATTTTTTAAGTAAAAAATGGGTCAAATTTCGCAATGTTTGATAAAATATTTCATAATTTATTAAAAAATTCAAAATTAGCTAAAAGTTCATTTTAGTATAATGAGAGAGGTGTACTTTAATAGTATGAAAAATTTCAAGCATGTACATAAAACAGATTTTGAGAAAAGGTACATCGAAAACAGCCAATTTAACATTGTCAGTATAGAGAGGGAGAGAGGTTTCCAACTCCCCTTAACTTAGAATTGTTAAGCTAATAATAAAATGCATTCTACAGTACAAATATTTTTATAAGGGTATTGTATCAGTGTAAATGTGTATTTTATATTTTATTATATCAGAAAGTATTTTGTTTGCTTTCTTTCTGTAAATTAATAATTTTTTGGATTATCTTTAGTTTCCAATTTTTCAATATGCTCGCGCCCATCTCGTAGAGCTATCACGTCCCTGAAGGGGTGCCCCACAGTTTGAGAAACACTCTCTTAGGGTATCCGACTACGTTCGATACCGTGATTTTAAAAAAGGGCATAAGTGGATAATTGTCATGATATTTAGTGTCACTTAGATTATAATACATGCGTAAAATTGTTTAAAGGACGTTTTGACAACAAACAAAAAAAAATTTAATATGATACGTTGGCCGAAAATTAATTTAGAATAATCTTTTTTTTTCAAAATGTTCTCCTTTTATAAAAAAATGCTTTTAAAATAATACTATTTTGCATACATAAAGTAAAGACTATTCCAGAGAGTCTGGAGTAAATTTTTTTTGAAAAATTCACATTATTTTCAGAGTTACAATCAATTGAAATAATTATCGGCGTTTTTTTTCTTAAAATTTCTCCCCTCTGATGTCGTAAAATATGGATAAATCTACTTCTGAGTTGATTATTTTAAAAAATTCTAGTTGAGTCTCTGTACAGAGATCTGAGCTATATACAGGCAAAATATTTTTTAATAGAAGCATTTTTTACAAAAGGAGTATATTTTGAAAATGCATCATTCTATGTCATTCTTTTTTGTCAAAACATTGTACTTAAATAGTTTTTTATTGAAATAATATTCTTAAAATCGTTTTTATATACATTTTCTTATCTAAGTGACACTAAATATCATAAATATTATCCATTTACACGCTTTTGCAAAATCACATTTCCGAACGTAGTCGGATACTTCAAGTGTTTTCGCGTTAAACATTGTTTACGGTACGTTTTATGTGTGTTTGAGCAGGCGAAATCTGTATTATATTTGAGAGACGATGATTTACAAAAGAAGGAAAGAAAACACCAACTAAATCATTTCTAATTACTTTCAACCAAGAAGATCTAAGCTAATGCATAAACCTCGAGGATTTTGCAATTTACCCTTCATATTGGGAAAAGTGAAACTTTTTCTTTACGACAGTATGCCGCATTATCATATTCGTTGTCTTCAGGTTACCAGGCGATTACTTTGATAAAGAAAGTGTTCATAATTATCGCCATAATTACTGGAAAATTTTCAAGCATAAGAACAGTTATCTCCAAAGTGATATTTTATTTCTCCTTCAAAGGCTCATAAAGAATATAAATCTCTGAGAGAGTTTCCAATATATATATATATATATATATATATATATATATATATATATATATATATATATATATATATATATATATATATATATATGAATAGCATTAAGTTCTTTTAGAGGGAGAAAATTGTTGTATAAAGCATGAAAAGGATCATCAATCTAATGTTATTAAATAAATTGTTGAACCTAGACATTTTAGAATTATTATATTGTCTAATTAATAATCTAAAATTAAAAATAAACGTCAAATTACATATAAAATTGGTCTTAATTTGAAATATTTTATTTTATGTATTGATTTTAATACAATTTTTAAGATCTTTTTTAAAATACTATAAATACATTCGGACGTATAGTGAACGAAGTCAGTAAATCTCGAAAAAAATTTCGTTATGAGGAAAATTCGTTAGATTCATCATTTAGTATAATTTAAAAACCCCATAAAATAAATTTTAAATTCATAGACACTATACATTATAATAAAAAGTAATTGTTCACCATTTTTTTAAATAAAATCTATTTTAAAAACTATATTTTACCCATCAAATATGAACTTTGATGGAAAACTAGAAAAAAGCACTGTTCAAAAATACAATATATATTTTAAACTTTAAAAAATAGTTTAATATAAAAAATTAATGAATATTTTAAAACTTTTTTTATTTTAAGCCTACAAGTAATATTAAGCATACATTATTTTAAGCCTACAAGTAATATTAAGCATACATTATTTTAGCCTACAAGTAATTTTCAACATACGTTAATATATAATCAGTATTTTTAAGCATACATTATTTTATAATCAGTAACTTCAAGCATACATTATTTTATAATCAGTAATTTTAAGCATACATTACCAGATGCGTCTTTAATTTTATTACTGATAGAATCTGTTAATTTTTTGAGGTTTTTTGTTTAAAAGTTTAAGGCAATTTTATCGCTCTCAGTGAGTTAATTACCTGGTTAAAACAGTTCAATCACCATATAATGTGTTATGAGAAGGAATAGTTTTAAATGTCTAGAAATGTGTTGCTTTAAAAATAAGGAGAAAAATAATCGAAATGCAAGAGAAAAAGTTCGTTAAATAGAAATCGCACTTCTTCATTTGGAGACTTTTTTGCGAAGAAAATACTAGAATGTTCTTTGTTCCAGTAAAAAAAAATCTATATTAAGATTTGTAAAATGGAGATCCGACTGTAATTTATTATTTGTTTGCATTAAGAAAATTAAAAAAATAATCATTTGTCAGAGTGATTCTAAATTTATTTTTGAAATGCTGACAAGTGTGTGTGCATTTTAAAACTTAATAATTTATGAGGTTTAACTTGCCAAAAGAAGGATAATGAGACATACTTTATTGAAGAAATAACAGGGAGAAGATGCATTCCTAGCAAAAATTCCTTCTACAAAAATAATATTTTCCCTTTTTACTGATGATCCATAAGTTTGAAAATTCCAAGCTAAGATTATGTTTGTATCATGATGAAATGATATTTTGATGACATTTGAGTAAAAAATTATGAGTGAAAAGGCTAAGCTATAAGGCAAGAATTTAGAATACTGAACCGTGAAAAAAAATTTCTCTAATATAAAAATAGTTATTCTTTCTAAAAATCCCAAAAATAAAACTTCCGAATAAATTTATTTCTAAACTTCATAATTTTAACAAGATTTGCTCGTTTTTTAAACGGACAAACCTGCTGGAAAGAACGTAAAACACTCGGTAAAGATAAAAAAAATTAATCGTCAGATGTTTGTATATTTGTGTACACATTTACAATAACTTTGCCTTATTAATTAATATTTGTTTTGCATTTTTTGTATTTTAAGATATCCTTATAGATCAAATTATTTACTTTTTTAATTATTTTATATATTCTACTAAAAAAATTTATGTTAAACTTGATATCTTTCATGTTATGGTATCTCAAACAAATATAAATTCAAGCATTTCTTGAAAGAGGACGAATAACCTTCTTTCTTTTCTTTTCTTTTTTTTTAATTTTGCATTCTGCTTTGATGTTATTTAGAATAATATCACAAATACATAATAATACAAATACATATACTAATACGAATGTATTTTAGTTCCCATGAAGACTGTCATATAGGAGGATGCTGTCAAGGTCATTGGTGACAAATAAACAGTTTTCCTAGAATTAACGATTTCGTGAGCCTGGTGTGACTGTGTGCTCCACGTGACCAATCCCTGATTAAAGTCAGTGTTGTAAGAAACTTGTCTATAAAAATAGTTGAATTTTAAAGCGTACATAAAAAAATGAATGTTATGTGAGTATGTGGTAAGTGAGCTCGAAAAGTTCTTAATTGCAAATGTTAGCTCTCGAATAACTCTAAATGAAAAAAAAATCATACCTATAAGAAAGGGTTTGTAAATCAATAACGGTGATTTATGGATGAACTTAACTTACATTTTGTCCCCTCAGTATTGTTTTTTAGACTAAATGGAAAACAATTAAAAAAATAGGCAAAATAAAATGATGATGAAGATTATGCCATATCCATGATGGGACCAAATCTGTTCAATTTTGTCCATACAAAAATTTGTTGAGGAAAGGAGGATTCCTATTTCATGTAGAGCAGCAAGAATAGCTGGGCAGTCAAAAATATGACCAGGTGTTAGCTTTGTATCCAAACAATTATCACAAGTCCTATAAGATCTACCATTCCCCTATCAAACTTCATTCCTCTATAATGACCTGTTCTTAGCCTAGCAATAGTTTTTGTTTAAGGCGGTCTCCCATTTATTTTACAGATTTGATGCTTTACAGGAAGCATAATCAAATCACCACTGCAATTAAAGTTTCAGCAAATATCTAAACAAGATAACATCGTTAAAACAACATAGCACACAAAAAATTAACTGTAACAAAGTTTTAGATCAAAAATCTTCGCTGGAATTTTTATATTATCATTAAAAAGCACAGACCTCATTTTAAAAAAATTAGGCTTTCGAGGTTGATTAAATTAATAAAGAAGTAAACGAAGCTATAGACATTTTTAACAAACTAATCCTACTAAACGTGATTTTTTTCAATTTATTTAATCAATAATGCAACATCAGATGATGGATTTCTATTCGTAGAACTTTCTAAACACGCCATGTTTTTTTATTCCAAGCAATTTATTAAATAATTGACACGAATTTCAGCTTGGATTTTTTATGCAAATGTAAAACATTTTAAAGATAATCTTTTATTTTTAGAAGTGTAAGCACATTTTAAGCATATAATTTTATTTAAACCCGCTGTAAATATTCTTTTCGATAAACAGAATCTACTAAAAACTAACTAAACTACAATTTACAATACACTTCGAAAGTGAATCCCGAATGTGAGCTGCAATCTTGCTAAGTTTCTTGAACGAATCTTTGAGGGGAAAAAATAAATAGTTTAATAAAAATAAAACTCGTGAATCATGTATTTGGGGCTTACATACACGAAGCTGCGTTCTTTTGATTTTATTTATGAGGGCATTGCCTTCATTTTGTAGGCGTCAGCTGCTGAGCAAAGCAGTTGAAAATGACCGTAGACTCAGATATATTTTTTATTTTGTTTTATTTTCTTTTTTCTTTTGTCCAAATTTGGCATCAGTTTCAATTCCGGTAACAAGAGACTTGTCTGTATTCTTTTATGTCTGTAGAATATTTTAACACATATTTTGTTTGTTTTTCCCCATTCAGATATCTTATACACCTTCATTTTCAATTACTACACTGAAAAATACTTTATTTTTTGTTAAAAAATATTGTACAACGAATTATTGCACAATTTTGAGCAAGATGTAGCTCATTTAAAGTTTTTGAGAAGAATATTTTTGAACAGATATAAACGAAGAAAGTTCATTGGTATATATCTAGAATTAATATGTCTTGATGAGAGACATAAACATATCTTTAAAATTTTGTTTAGGAAAACGAAAGGGAAAAAAAACATGCGTCGGGCTCACGCGTTTTTTCATTAACATGTCATTTTGGGTCCTTTGGGGCCAAAATAAACGGCAATTCTTTTCCAACCAACCCGAGAAGTAAAACGTGAATGAAAGAAGCAAATTAGGAAGCTTTTAAATAACAGAAGTTTAAAGTAAGCGGTGTGGCATTTGGGGAGTGTTACGATATTCCGTGTTGCAAGTGTGATGAGTATTTCGAGAAGCTAAGTGACAGTGAAGAGAGGTTACCCGTGGCAGAGATCCTTTAGTCAAGGTGGAAAAATTCCACGCCAGTGAGCCGCAGCATCAACTAGGATCCGGTAGATTGCTGCTTCGTTGGACTTTAAGATAGGAGGTACCATTTTAATATTCGAATCTGTGTTTACATTGAAATTGAACTTAAGCGAATTAGTTAGTGATAGTGATCCGGGTAACGTTATTTCGGTATTATATATTGTGTGTTTCACCACCGTAGATTCTTTCACATATATTATTGCTTATATGTTATTGGTTTAAGTTAAGATCTTGATAAAGGGATATTAAGATTATAGCAGCTTCTGGTTCTTCATTTAATCGTACACCATAGCTCACGCTGATAATCTGGGAGAAGGGCACCCAAGGGGTTAGTATTTCGAGTAGTAACAGTTTAATAAAGGGTATGGACAAATTTCAGGGATTTGTATTTTAGAATCAAATAAATATTAGAACATATGCAATTACGATAAAATTACTTAGTTTCATTGATGTAAGTACAGATAAATACTAGAAGTATATAAAACAAATACAAGTAAATATAAGAAAAATAAGTACAAGTACATAAATATTAACTAACCTTTATTAAAAAGACATAATTGTCATTTGTCATTAGATTTAGTCTCACCTTGTTAAAAAACTAAAAATATTTTAGACATTTTTCTAAATTGTTCAGTGTTTCGCGAATTCCTTTACGATGTTTTCAATTCTTTCATCCAGTTTTGTACATGCTTTTTCCCTTTATATTCCTTGGGTCACCTAATTCTCTGGTTTTATTTAAAAGACACTTTTGTGTTTCTTCTTTTAGTATTTTTAACTAATAAGGGGAAATTACACTGGTGTGCAAAAATTAAGGACGAAGTTGAAAAATTAGCATATCAGCTGAACGAAGAGGCAGAGCGGACAGAAAGACCAATCAGGAGATTAAGTAAGGTGATGTACGGTAGCACATGCGCAGATATGCAGGTAGACCTAATGGGGGAGTGTCTGAGTAGTATAAAGCATGTTGCCGGTGTAAGATCAGTACTTCTGGAAAAGAGATTGCACGCCGTATAGCAGTTAAAATCACACCGAGTTGCTGCCTCAGCAAGAAATGGTGAATAATCAATCTGTTAGACGACATCTAGATGCTTTTACCCGAGGTCGAATCAATGGGAAGTTGGAGGAAGGCCGCAGTGTGACAAGTGTGGCTGCAGAGTTCGGAATTGCTCACAGCATCGTTTCACGACTTTGCAGACAATTTCAAACTACATGAACAGCTATCCGGGGGTTCAGTAGTAGTCGTCCACGAGGAACCACACCCGCAGATGACCGGTACATTGTCTTAAAGGCCAGAAGAAACAGGCTGCAGACAGTAGGAGAAATCGCTAGACACACGACACAGGCGACTGGACGACCGATATCGCGTTTTACCGTGGCCAGAAGACTGCACGGTGGTGGTCTGTTTGCACGACGCCCTGTACGGTGTGTACCTTTAACGCCTGCCCATCGGAGAAGGCGTTCTCTGTGGTGCCGGGAACACCGCAATTGGAGAATCAATGAATAGGGACGAGTACACTTTACAGATGAGAGCAGATTCAGTTTGAATAGCGATTCTAATGGCATACTCATCTGGAGAGAGCGGGGAAGCCGCAATCATCCCTCGAACATCATTGAAAGGGACAGGTATGGAAGTCGCGGTGTTTTCGTTTGGGGAGGCATCATGCTTGGTAGTCGTACAGACCTTCACATCTTCGACGCAGGTTCAGTCAACGGGACCCGTTATTGTAACGAGATTCTTCTTCCATATGTGCTTCTTTTTAGAGGCGCTATGGGTCTGCAGTTCCTTTTCATGGACGACAATGCATCATGTCATCGCACAGTAGCTGCCGAACAGCTCTTAGAGAGTGAGGATATTGAACGTAGGGATTGGCCGGCACGATCTCCGGATCTCAATCCCATCGAGCATGTATGGGATTTTCTAGGCAGACGCTTGGCAGCTCGTACTTTACCACCAGTAACGATTCGGGTGCTTCGATTGGCGCTGCAAGATGAATGGGCAGCAATGCCTCAACAACTCTCATTGACACCCTCATTCTCAGCATGGGCAGACGCTGTGAAACCTGCCTAGCAGTCAGGGAAGATCATATCTCCTACTAAAGACCGGATGTTTCTTGCTGGACACCCATCACAGGGATGTTTCGGCCTTCAGTCGCATTGCGCTCCATGCTACTTTTTCAATCAAGCTTCTTTTTATCCCTCTGATTTCTCTTTTAGTAAGTGTTGCTTACATTACACATGTCCTTACGTATTGGGGATCTTACGGTATTAAATGTGTTGATTTGGAAAGCTTTTGTACAAAGTTATATTGAAAAAACCGTCTCGTCCTTAATTTTTGCACACCAGTGTAGACTGGTTTGTGCCAATGATTGCATTTAATTTGGAATCTCACACTTCAACAGAATTTGTCCTATGACGCTGTCCATATGCATTACATACTTTAATGGGTATATTTGTAATGTCCATCTATTGCTCGACAAAACAATTAATGACTGGGGTAAGTTTGTCAACGCTAAAAGAGTTTTCTCATACAACGCTCCAAGCTTCATCTATGTGCTCCATTGTCAAGTACGCTAATGCAGAAATCCTTCTGCAGACATTTCTAATATCTTTATAGGTATCTTCCTTCTCTTTATATTCTTTTACTAGATCCATTTCTTGTATTTTACGCCACAAACATGGTTTAAAATGAAAGTTACAAGCGGAAATAGTCGAACTGGAAAATTCTAACATACAACTTTTGATGGCTCTGCAGCTTCAAAATCCAATTTTATAATGTCCGGTTTCCACTTAGGGCACCAACGTTTCACTTCCTGAAACTTTGCAATGTAAATTGTTTCTCTCTTATCAGGCAGAATTACAAAAAGCGCTGGATGGAAGTTGATCTCAATTGATTTACTCCTTAATTCGACGTATATTGTATATTTATTTGAGAAAATTGTTTCCGAGAGAGAGAGAGAGACCACTTTTAAATGTTCCATCTAAGAAAAAGGTCTTTTTATTTTCCACACATAGATTCTTCTCCAAATACTAAAATCCTGTTATCTTGGTCATCTTGAAAGTCTAAACCAGTGGTCTTTTAAAACTATATTCCGTGGAACCCTGGGGTTCCATGAGGCATACCCAAGGGTTCCTCGAGTCACAATAAAAAAAATCTAAGATAAATTTATAAATGTATATGCAAAATGGATTTACGTTCTGTATGAAATTTCTATTCCCACAGGAATTTAAAGCTTAACCCAGTCTTTAAGAAACTAAAAATTTTGTTTAATACACAACAATTTTATTTTGCAATACTTTTTAAACATTTATTATAATTTAAGAAAAGAATATAAAACGCTAAAAAAATATTTATATGTACTACCTACTGCATTGTTAATATTTTATTGTTTACTATCAGGGGTTTTATAATCGTTGGTACAATGTCTTGCAAAACTAAATGCACATTTTAACATTTTATGGGGAAAACGCCTACAATAAAGGAGAACGAACAACTTATTGGTATATGAACAGATTCGATGTAATAAAAATCTAAATTTAAGCAGGAACTGCTCTTAAATTTTATGTTGCAAATTCATTTAAACTACACAATATTTCTCACGCAGTTATAAGCATTTTAATGGCATTCGAGCAGTGGATAGACAATACAAATATGCCCATCAATGTATGAAATGCATATGGACAGTGCCATAGGACAAATTCTATTGAAGTGTGGAATTCCAAATTAAATGCAATCACTGGCAGAAACCTGTCTAATGTCCCCTTATTAGTTAAACGTACTAAAAGAAGAAACACAAAAAGTGTCTTTTAAAGTAAAACCAGAGAATTAGGCGACCCATGGAATATAAAGGAAAAAAGCATGCGCAAAACTAGATGAAAAAATTGAAAACATCGTAAAAGAACTCGCGAAACATCGAACAATTTAGAAAAATGTCTAAAATCTTAAGTTTTCTAGTTAGGTGAGACTAAATCCAATAGTAAATGACATTTATGTCTCTATATTAAAGGTTAGTTAGTATTTATTTTTCTTTTATTTACTTGCATCTGCTTTATCTACTTTACTTCTAGTATTTATCTTTACTTACATTATTGAAACTAAGTAATTTTATGGTAATTACACCTGTTCTAATATTTATTTGACTCTAAAATACAAATCCTGAAATTTGAGTCCTTACCCGTCATTATACTTTTACTTACTAATATTTCTCTGAAAGGTTTTATTTTTATTATATTTCGCTATGTTTAAAACGCATTCACACTATAAACAATTCAGTATATATAATTAAATTTGATTGTCAAAAATGTATTTATCCTTGTAATTCGATAATCGAGTGTAAAAACAGAAAATTTTGATAAAAAAAAAAAACGCTGTTGTTGTTGCACACCCCCACATTGGTCAGCAGTGCTAGACGAGGTCCATGGCATCGTACACTTTCAGAAAGTCCAACACCAGCAAGGGAAAGTCTGCTAAGTCCTGCTTGGTGAACCCTAGGCACTTGAGGATGTGAGCAGGCGTGGCCGGCTCAGAAGAACAGTTCGTGCACATTCCAAAGCTCTTGCGTCCTTGGGAAAAATTTCATTGTTTTGATATGGCCACTTCTCTCTCTCTCTCGAAAGCGGGCTGGAAGAGTTTGATCATGTCTTGTAAAACCGTGAGCTAGAGAGCCTCCAGGACTAGAACACTGATCCCAATGGTGATCGGGGGGAGGGGGATCCAAGCGGTCTTATTCTGGTGTTTAGTTCTAAAGAAATTCTGCAAAAAGGTGAGGGTTTCTGACAGCTCTGGTACCTCGCAAGCGCCAGCCTTGGCCAAAGTGTCCACAATCTCATTTCCCTCTAGATCTATGTGAGAGGGAATCCACTGCAGATGAATTTGATACTATGTGGAAAGTCGTTTTAACTTCGTGAGTATTGACACTCCAACATTATCTCTCACGCTTTGCCAATTGGACAAGTGCCAAAAAAAATCCCATCCCATCTATGAAAGGAAATGTTATCCCGTGAAAGAGATTTGCCACTTAAAATACTGTTTCAAATTATATTTGTGTTTCTTAAAAGTATTTATTTTCTTATTTATCAGCACCCTTTATCTATTTTAAGATGGTGGAAAAATGTGTCCGCTCAAACCACGAAATGTTATTTCTCCGCAACTACCACGTAATCACCGTGAGTGTAGAATAATTCTACTGCAGCCCGTTGAAGGAGGGAGGGATTGATTCTTTATATTTTAAATTGTTCGAATGTAATAATTTTAATTTAGTTTTATTTAAACATAGCTTTAAAATAAATCACAGTTGCACCAAAAAAATAAGAAGAAAGTCAAAGTGGCACAAATTCGAGAGAAATAATACCGCAGTAAGTATACTGGAAATGAAATCATTTCATATTTTGAGGGGGGGGTCCTGGTTCCCTTTGATCCATGGGCCGGTACAGGCCCAGGAGTTAAGAATCACTGCCGTAATCTATCTCTTTTGGGGCTACTGATAAGGAGAGAAGGGTTGCTTTTGATAGAGGAAGAATGATTGTGTGAATATTAAGATGACTTGTTATGCTTTGAACTACTTTCTTCTTTTATGTATTTAAAAAGTATATTTTAGCATTTTATATAATGTTTCTATCCAAGAAATTGGTATGAGATGAAATATTTCACATATTATTCACACAATTTTAAAAATTTAAATTTTTTGTTGAAAATTTGGAAAATTTTAAAATCTTACTCCTTTTGTAATTATTAATATTTTACCTGAATTTTTGTGTAATATTCTTATGGATGTTTTTCTTTTGTTGAGACTCCAGTTAAGACCTTAGACAAGTATAACACAAGGCTTACAAACGTAAGTCAATTCTCAAAACAATGGAAGTTCCATGTAGAAGGAAATAGGCACAAATGGGAACCAAAACGGGGGAGAGGATACAAAAACAACAAATTCAGAATTAAATACAAGATTGCTCACATGCAAACGGAGATAATCAATAATAAAATTATACAATGAGGAAGATAAGAAAACATGATCACAAAAATTATCAAAATACAAATACAAAAGAAATAGCATAATAAAAATATAAAAAGCAGAACATGAAGAAAAAATTATAGAGAAATAAAAGAACTATACATTTCGGACTTAGGACCGAATACATAACTTCAGATACAAACTCTCCCAAAACTCTACATACATACATAAGAAAAGTATCATTCAAAAATCAATTTAACAAAATTTCTTTACTCACAAAGCTTTACGAAGAGAAACAAGCATCTTGCCATTAATGAAAGTCAATTATTCACTAAGTTAAAAATTCGAAAATACATAACCACATCTTTTGAGCTGACTTTAAACCAGCCAGAAAAAGACAAGTATAAAATGACGACAATCAAATATAAAATTTGATATATGTATATTTGCTAGGCTCTAATTTGTTGGTTGTCAACAATGTACAAGATGTGTGTGGAAAAAAATGTAAACTATGAAATGATATAATCTTCACAGCAAGACAACATGCTGACTTTGAAAACCTATTGTTGAGTGGATTTGGAATTCAAATGTATTTGTGATAAATATAAGATCTCAAGAAATTAAAAGTATTCATATATATATATATATATATATATATATATATATATATATATTCACGTACAGAAAATGTTAACAAACCCACAAAATTTAAAATCTAAATAATACAGGAAAAATGTTATTAATGTATGCACAAAACGATGTAAAAGATGATTTTCCTCCAAGAAAGGCAGAGAAAGGAGGAGGCCACACTATATTGTTCTTTTTTAGGCAATTCATGAGAGTACGTCTTTCCGAAGAGAATTTAGTACAAGCAAGAATCAGATGCTTGGTATTCTGGATTGTGTCACTGGAGCAAGAACACTGCTCAGTAGGCGACAAATTGAAGCGCTTTAAATAGGATTTAAAGTTTCCATGCCCAGTTAGAAACTGGGTAAAGTTAAAATAAGGATGAAAGTTCTTAGCCTTTAAACGAATCTGAATAGAAGGAATAAATTCCTTGGTGAGATGTGCATTAAACAACTTTAGGGATCAATTTTACAATAACTTAATTCGTTTTTGAGGAAAAAAAATAAAATGTTGATATGCATGCTAAAAATCAACAAAAAGCCAGTATCTCTTACATTTTAATTTTTTTAAGAAAAAGTATTCAGTTTATAGCAATGCGGATCCCTAATTTTATTAAATGCTTTATATGTAACTCACAAAAATAATGGAAGTGATTGGTAAATAATTGTGGAAGGAGTAGCATTTTGAATGCACTAATGTTTCGAAAAACACAAACTGAGTAAAACCCCTTTAAAGTTTATAATTCTGAAAAAAAAATTATAATAAGTTTAAATAAACTTAAAATACCTCTTTAAGATATTAGTTTATATTTTTCTTTAAGATAATTGCATTTTCGTATTATTTGAACCCATACATTTTTATAAATGATCATTTTTAAGAAGATATGAATTGCACAAGAAAATAAAAAAAAATGTAATTTTTTTTTCTGTCACGGCAGAAATTTTAGTTTTTTTCTTTACATAATTAAAGTACTACATTTTTATGAAAAGTATATCAGAAGCAAGAACTGAAATTATTATATTATTAATATAAAACACCCCAATTCAAAAATCTTACATGCACACATTTCACAAAGTAGAAAAAATTATAATATTGTATTGCCTCGGAAATATTCTGCTTTACAAACTACACATTCTTCTTTTATAGTTGTTATTTCTCTTTATAAAATATATTTTTATCATAACACTTTTTTTAGTTATTTTTCTAAAAAAGTGGGCGTAGCCGAATTATGTGCCTTGAACAAGAAGTCTTATTCAACTTCTAACTTTCCGACTTGCACAAGATATATATCAATGGAAAGATAATAATGCAAAAAATAAGATTAATTAAAAATAAAAATAATGATAGGTCGGTCATTTTGGGGGTACCAAGCACCTTTAATTTATGTAGCACTCAGAAGCAGCACTAGGTCTATGGGCGAGGGACCTCGTAATTTGAATTTTATTCAAATGACGAGAAGGATCAAATAAACTGATCATCATTTTAGAATTATCATTCCAAAATGCAGTCCCGTTGGTGTGGCGTGGTAATTAGGAGAGGGGTTGCTAGCTCAGGGGTCGTCCACGTCCCTTGAACATGGTTCAAAACTACGTGGTCCGTCGCCAAAGGCCCCGTGTAGCTGAACAGTGCGATGTTAATATTCACTCACCCAAAATGCAATAAAAATGAGAATTTATATTTTTCGCACTTGCGAAGTGTCTAGTAAACAAATTTTATACGGTACCAAATATTTTTAACTAATTATTGGTAAAAAACATTATAATAAACATTGTTCTATGTAATGGATAGCAAATAATAGGCATTTAAGTGGCATTAATTTATGTTAAACAGGAACGATATTTTTTTTTACTTTAAAGTTATTTCCAAATGATTATCATGATTACTTATATTTGAATCCATATGGCTTTTAAGATTTATGGCTAGATCAATGAATACCTTTTTTTTCTGTTGATACATATTTTTTTCAAGTAAATCGCGTTTTCTCTAGAAGGAATTTCTGTCCATCGTTCATGTTCATCCACAACTCATTTCTTACAAGTCAAACATCAGCTCAAGTAACAAAAATTGTATTACAAACACTGCTATAAGATGCAGATAAGACAATGATAGCTTCAAACTTTAAAGCAAAAACACAATTGTACAGTTTTGATTTTTAAAAAATACTATTTTATAAATCAATGACGGAATCAGATAAAATTAGACATTAATATATAGCAAACGATTTACTAAGGAATACATTACAGTTACATAATTATAAATACTAAATGATTCATGCGAAAATATAATATGAATCGACCAAACGATATTTTATCAATCATTTTATTCAAAAAATAGTTATCAGCTGACGTTTGTACATTGCAAAAACAACAGTAGTCTTTTTATGATGTTCAGAAATATTATTTCAGAGATAAATGATTAAAAGACAAATACTAGAATCTAATAATTGAGGAACATATGTCACTCAAAAAATACTATACAGGTTATAAACGTATTTTAAATGTTAATAACTGCATAATTTTGACATATATTTCTAAAGATAATGTTTCGAAAAATAATATTTTTAATGTTAGAAATTTTTTAATGCTCTTATCTTTATACCAATCTTCTTTACGCAAATAATAAAAAAAAATTAAGGGGACTCTAGAAATAAATATTGGAAATTGCATTATTTTTTTTAAAAAATTAATGTCTTTTTTTCGCGATTCTCAGCTAAAATTCTTTCTTTTTTTTTTTCATAATTATTTTTATTTTCTGGCTTCGTAATAACTTCACTACTTATTTAATTTAATTTTCCTAATTATTTAGTAAATTGAGAGCTAAAGCGGAAATTAAATCCTGGTCTTCATTTCCGAATTTAACTTTCTAATTATGAAAACAATCTCAAACAAAATTCTCAGCATTCCACTTATTTAATTAAATTGTTTTTTTACAAGTAAGTTATGAATCCTTGCTAAATTTAAGTTTTTATCGATAAGTAAATAATAAAAAATAAGCCTATTTTGTAAATGTCTTTCTTTTTAATTAAATAAAAAAACTTTTTGACTTTTAGAATAAAACATTAAGCAAAACATTAATAAATGTCTGGACAATTTAAAATTATTACTATGGCATAAGTTATTCCTACTTCCTCTTTTAAATTTATTATTCACCATTTTTCATTTACATATTAAAACTGAATTGAAGAAAAAAGGATATTTGAAGTAAAACAGTTCAATTGATTAGATTTAAATATTGAAGTAATTCAAAGAAAGAGAGAACTATACAAGTAAAAAAGAACATAAAAGTAAAGTTTGAATATCGTTTATTTCTCTTCCTTTAATAACAAAAGAGACCAAGAAATAATTAAGAACTTTAAACTTTCCGACTACTTTCGGAACCATGATTTTGCAAAAGCGTAAAAAAGAAGGTTTTTTTTATTTTTAAATTTAATGTCACTTTTGGATTAGAATACTTAGAAAATATTTAAGGAATATTATTACAATAAAAAACTATTTAAATGCAATACTTTGGCAAAAAAAGAACTTAAAATTACCTTTTTTCAAAGCATTCTCATTTTATGAAAAATGCTTCTATAATAATAATATTTTGCTTATATACAGCTAAGAATTCCATAGAGTGTCTGAACTAGGACCTTTGAAAAATTCACATTATTTTCAGTTACTATCAACTGAAATAATTATCAGTGTTTTTCTGTTAAAATTTCTCTACTTGGCTGCATTAAAGTATGGATAAATCAGCAGCTATTGTTATTGTAGTTGCTAATGCCACCATGATCGGCAAAGGCCGACGAAATTCATCATGGCAAAGGTCTAAGTGAGGCCTGTAGTAAACCTTAGCTTTGATCACATACAAGGGACAGAACGATTTTGGTCGGTTTCACCCTAATTTTGAAGAAGAACACCCTGGGGATGGTCAGGGGCCTCCCACCTCTCTTAAAGGCCACCAACTTCACAAGAGAACTTACGGCTCGACGACAATTTAAAGCACCTCCAAGGTACTATACATTTACAAACATCCCTGTTTTCTCCGTGATTCGAACCCATGCCCAACGCAAAGCAGTCAGCTTCCCTAACCACTATACCGGATGGGTGACAAATCCCCCTTTAAATTATATATTTTAAAAATCCTACTTCATGCTCTGCACAGAGGTCTGAGCTATACATATATATATATATATATATATATATATATATATATATATATATATATATATATATATATATATATATATATATATATATATATATATTATATAGGCAAAGTATTATTCTTACAGAAGCATTTTCCATAAAAAAAGAATATTTGGAAAATAAATAGTTACTATGTTAATTTTTTGCCAAAATATTGCATTTAAATCATTTTAACTGTAATAATTTTCTAAAAATAATTACCTATGTGCATTTTAATCAAAGTGAGCCGAAATATAAAAAAAAAAAAAAAATATTCGCTTGTACGCAATTCAAAAATCACGGTTCCAAACATAATGGGATACCTTAAAACAATAAATAATGTTACCAAATTTACGGTTACCATTATGCACCAAAATATTTTTTCATGGTTTTTAAGTTTGGTTTTTAAAAAAAATGAGGGTTCGAACTCTTTGAATGACGAAGATTTGATCATTTTTTTACAGTTTATAATCATAAAGAAGTCGATAATGATTAAGTCGAAGATTGAGCTCAGATATTAACAGCTAATTAAATTCACGAAGATTTGAAATTTACTACAAGAATGAATGGCACTGGCATTTCAACATTATGCTAAATTTTGTCTAGAGTGACATCAAGCAACTGGAGGAACAAAATTATATTGTAACAATAATAAAAACAACTAACAGAGGCTGTTAATAACGATATAAAATCTGCATTTAAATCAATTTCGAAAGTCATCTACTGATGATACCATTTTTGATCAAATTCGTAATAAGCATGTGCACTTTTTTACCAGATAACAATGAATAGTTTTTAGTTAGTAGTTATATTCCAATTTTCAATTTGAATTTTCGTATAGATTATCCACTTACAGACTGATTTTTCCTTATGCAAAAATTTGTAAAATAAAGTTTAAAATAAAAATGAATTGTTTTTTTTTTTGTTTTATAAGTATAGAGCATGGATTTTATTACTACTTTTTGCACGGTTTTGGGGGAAAATATATAGAGATTTCTCATCTTCTACGATTCTTGAAAGTTGTGGAACATATCCCCAAATGTATCATTTGTTGCATGTGTTTTTTACACGATTTTTGAATGAATCTGTCTACCGTGTAAAAAAAAAGCGTTAGGTGTATTTAATCTTTGTGATTTAGACAGTCCAGAAATATTTAACAGTATATTTTAAGTCTTGATAACTCGAACAATATTAACGAAAAATATTTTTTTTTTATTTTGTTTAAGACAATTTTTTAAATTGCTTATTTTATTTAAATTTAAAGGAATGATTATTTTTAATTAATATATTTAAAGGGATTTGCTGTTATTTATGTATTGATAAATTGTTAATTTTGTTAAAAACAGAGAATGTTATATAATATAGATAATAATTATAATTAGATATATAGATATAATATTAATTATAATATAGATATAATATTATAATATAGATATTTTTTTAAAGTGCAAAATGTTACGCATCATGCATTAAGTAAAATCGATAAAATACTACGAATTTTTTTTTGTTGCGTTTTTGGATTTTATGCTCCTTAAGAATCAATTTTTATACAAAGCCCTTCTGTATGAAAGCATTATGAGGATTGAAATTTTTAAAAAAGCGTTAACAAAAAAGCCCGCTTCTGCACATGTGCTAAATCTTTGCCCGCAAAAAAAAGATAGAGTTTATAATTTTTCTTCATTTTTAAAATAGCGATCGTTCTTTCTTACCGAAATCAGACCTTAAATATTTGCAGAATCGGAAAGATCACTTTTATCGTCAAGATACGGTATAATGTGTTTCGTAAAATAACTATATTTTCCATTTTTTAAAATTTTTTCTAAAATGAAACAATATTGATTCGTTTTTATGAAAATAATTTTTCAATCCTTCTGTACGGACTTTTATCATTGTAATGAATCGATATTCTTATACTAAAAAAGTTCATAATTTAGTCTTTTAGAATCAGTGATTTAAAATATAAAATGACAAAATCTTTTAAATAGTATGAAAAAATAGCTGATATTTTTCCTGTTGTTTTGTATATTATTACTTCATACCAATAATGTATTGTATAACTTGTCAAATTAATTTTGTGTATTTGAAACAAAAATATACAAATGAAAGAAATTACTTAAACTATATATTATTAAGTTTTTTTTAAATATTTTTATAAAGCACATTCACTGAATGCATCAAAATGTTCCTGAAATGTAAGTTACATGCATCATATTCGAAAAAATTAACTTATACAGTTTTCTTTCCATCAAAAAGACTCCCTCCCAAAAAAATAAAAATTAAATTAAATAATGACGTCATCAGTTACTCAATTCTAATTTCAGGAATGTTTATTTTTACCCATGAATATTTTTAATTTCATAAAATAAATGCATTGATAATTTATATTTATCTAAAATCATTGAAGTAACTTGTAAAATTTAAATTTTGAAATGAAATATGTAATTAGGTAGCTAGTAATGTTTTAAAAATAGCTTCTACATTCAATTCATTTTAAAGCTTAAAAATGTAATACATGAATTCAAATGTGACGAGTTCGCGCAACATTAAAAAAAATATAATAATACTATTTTAGAGAGAATAGTCCAAAATATAATTGTATTAAATAGTGTATATTGACAAATAGCAAAATAATTTTAAAATACTATTTTATGTATTTAATTTGAGAAAACAATATGAAATTTGTTTTAATATAAAATCCGCTTTTCGAGCTGATTATTCTTTTATTATTATTTGCTACTATCTTTAAAAAGATGTAAGAAAAATAAATAAATAATTTATCCATGTATCGTCTAGTTATAGATTTTTATTTTTATTTATTTTATTTTTTATTTTTCATTA
Organism: Trichonephila clavipes; assembly: GCA_019973935.1. Classification (NCBI taxonomy): domain Eukaryota; kingdom Metazoa; phylum Arthropoda; class Arachnida; order Araneae; family Nephilidae; genus Trichonephila; species Trichonephila clavipes. The sequence continues at coordinate 179,444 of BMAU01001458.1, read as the reverse complement.
TAGAAATGTAATGAAGTCTATAATAAATATTAATATTATATTCATGAAAGGAATATTGAACTCAGACTAAAGTATTAAAACTTCGAAAAAACTAAATTTTGTTCAATAACTAACTATTTTCAAAAAGTACCGAAACTTTCTTGAAAAATTTGTTATATGTTCTTCCATTATTTATCATTATTTCAATGGTAAATTTCTTCGTCATATTACAGAGGAAGTTAAAGGAATATTTAAAAAATGCAAGCTAACGCCAATTTAAGAACGGGTGTTTGAATTCGAACGGTTAATTTTAGCTAATTTTTAAGCCTTAATTTCAATTTACTCATCAAACTGAAAGGATGAAAAGTGAAACCCTTCTCTTGGCTTTTTGGCTACACTAAGCTGCATTATCCCCTTTTGCAGTCATCAGATTACCAGTCGTTTGAATTGACGAGGAAACTTAAGAACTTTATTACATGTAATTATTGAACACATTTCAAAAATAGAAAGAACAGCTAGTTGCAAAGACAAATTTTATATTTATCCTTCAAAAGACATCGGTGATGAACTGTTTTATAACGGTTCGAATAAATTTTACTGCAGAATTGTTCATTCACAAAGGAAAGATCATTACTTTATTTTAAAGAACTTAGTGGCAACAACGATTGTTTGTTCCTATGTGTAAAAAATAACGATTATATTAGTACATAATTTTCATTTTTAAACATTTAATAAATACTTTAGAATGTAAAAGTAAAAGAACATTATTAACATGAAATATATTAAGATCATATTGTAGAAAATAAAAAGGAATTTTAGTATAATATAGTTTAAAAATCAATTGACTGGATTTTTTCTAGGATTTTGAATTAAAACTTAACCATTAACCCGCGGTCACTCCCGCCTGTTTTTACTACCGTCGTTCCTCGCGGGGTGTAGAGAACACCACAAACTTTTAACACGTGTATTTAATTAAGAAAATAAAATTAAATCATTATGATACATATTTATAAAGTACAAAATGTTTATTTTATTATACAAATAGAATTATTAAATTTACTGTATACAAATGAGACAAACATTAATTTAAACTAAACATACAAAATTTTCATTTTAAAACACATAATTCACATTTTTCATAAACCAGTAAAACATATATACCAGTAATACATATAATGTTTAATTAATGAGTTAATGATTGTAGAAAGTAGAGAGAAAAATATTTTAATCATTTTCCAAACACTCAGGGCAGACTGTATACATATGCTCAACTTCTCGCGAGAGTTCTCAGCCTCCAGACAAACTTTTGAAGGTCATTACATTCCACTCGTTCCAGAAAGAAGGATTGTATCAGACCTGAAGGTTCAATGACCTAAAATTTGCAGCTACAGAAAACATTGTGGTCCTACGTACTCTTTTTAGAATCCTGGGAGGATTTTCTTGTTGCTGGGGTGTACAGAACACCCCGCGCGAGTGATCGCGGGTTAATTTATTTTTAAATTTGTGAATATTTAAGTTATTATATCAGGAAAATTTTTCCAAATACCTTTATCTTTAAACAAATTTAATAACCATTAAATCATCAATATACCTAAAAATATAATAGTCATTATTAATAATAATGTAAATATAACTTTGCCAAACACTATTGCTAGTAAAATCACCTTGAGGCAAACTTAATAAATTGCTTTTAAAGTGTACCATTACAATGTACATAATATAATAGTATTTTATAATAATAATAATAATAATAATATATATGTAGAAGCCCAGTGACTGAGTGGTGGTACATCACGCTTTCACACCACAGGTCCGGGGTACAAATCCCGGTAAGGGCAAGATCAACTCAGCATTTAATCCCTTCAGTGGTTGGATAAATAAGTACCAAGCTTGCTTGGGGGAACTGGACACTGGGAGTTTCACATCGCTGACCACTTGCCGGAAACATCTGCACATGCACCTACCCCAGCGATTATGTTACATGTAAACTGAGATAGGCACAGTAGACCATGGACTGTTGCACCACTGAGTTCAGTTTAATATTATATATATACTGAACTCACACAGTAGTGCAACAGCCTATGAGAGACAAGGCCTACTGGGCCAATCTCAGTATACGTGTACATTGGATACTGAGGTGCATGAGCAGATGTCTCGATCAGGTGGTGAGTTTGAAGTGAAACCCCACTGTTTAGTCCACAAGCAAGCTTGGTACTCTTGGTAATCATTTATTGTCCCATTGAAAGGATTAAATGCCGATTCTATTAAACCCAGCCTGGAAATTGAGCCCCTGACCCGTGGCGTAGGGGCGTGATTCGCTGCCCCTGTGTTTCAACTTACGCATTTACACTGGTGTAATATATCTATAAATGTATTAGTACTGCCCACCCCAATGTATTTAATAATTAATTTAACAAAATCAAGTTAAGAACGTGTTTAACCATTACCAGTGACCCCATAGGCTTGTTATGGGCAACAAAACCAAGTACATTCTGATATAATTTAAAAAAATCAATCTCGCATTTAAACTTAGGGGATCGCAACAGCCTATAAAGACCAAATCTCAGCATCTCAGTTTTCATGAGCTTGAACAATGAAGCGCATTAGCAGGTGTACTGGTCAGGTGGTCAGTATGACATGAAACTCCCCACTGTTTAGTACCCAAGCAAGCTTGGTACTCATTTATCGATCCACTGAGAAAGGAAGGACAGAATTGACCCTTCCCAGGCCGAGGATAGAACCCAGGACTTGTGACCTGGAAGTGCGATGCATTACTACTAGGTCACTGAGCCTCATTTACATAATATTAAGTCCTCTTATAATATATATAAGAAATATTTCATTAAATAAAATTAAGAGTGTTGGCCATACATACTTTTTAAAAACTGTGTGAAAACAAGCGATAGCTACAAAGAAGTAGTGTCATACCTTCTCATATTCCATCTTATTAACTATTTCATCTAATTATTAATGATACTCGAGGAGGGAACAGTTAATCTACCAAAATTCATATAAAAGTCAAGGAAAAATGTAACTGTATTATCTATGCAATACAATGACTCCTCACTGTATCAATTGCATATATTTTTTTAAAAAATATTTGTTAGTAATGTAATGCATTCAATATTTTGCATCTCATATGTATGGACTTTATCCATTTATATTATTCATTGAAAATAAACAAATATTATATATATATATTTTTAACGTAATTTTGTGTCAAAAGCCTATTTAATGTTTTTTATTGTTTTAACTTTAATCATGAGCACAAAAAAAGTATACCAGAAAGACAACAGCTTCATTTTAATAATTGTGTTATAATCAAAATGTTACATAGTTTATAAAAACTAGTTAATGTTTATCCAATTTTTGTGCTGCGATCTCTGTTTGAGCCTCGAATCCAGTTTAGACCCGATCCATGGACGTTTAGTCATCTGCAGCATTTGGCAACTCTTTAAATGCAAATGAGGACGTGTTATAAATATACAACTGCAGATGAGGAAGGGGGAGGTACAGATGTTTTTGTGTTCGAGCGACACACTTATTCAAGAGATCGAGTCCCCATGACTTTTTTTAAGTGCTTTTAAATTGAAGCATATTTTTAAGTTTACTAGTAATAAATAGTAAATGTTTTTAATCCCGAATAATCTACTTTTGAAAACCTGATTTCGTAATTAGACCTACCACGTCTGTGAATGCTCTCGAAGAGAACTCAAAAGAAATGCAAATATAGAGGCTTGATGGAAATATAAGTAATCATTTTTTAAATCAAATCAAATTTTGAAAAACTAAACGCATTTTAATTTCAAAAGCAAATAAATTATTTCTTATTTTCTAAAAAAAGTCCTTGATTTTTTCGCTCACACAATATGCAGGAATAATCAAAAAAGGTGGGGAGTCACCCGGCCAGTGTAGTAGTAAACCCGTCAATGGTCACTCGGGGCACAGAGTCACCCCAGGCTCACGAAATGTTTAATTCTGAGAAAAATATTTGTTACCAATGACCTCGCCAATATCCTCCTATAAGACGGTCTTCAAGGGAACTAATATATATTTTTCACACATCTACCTCTTTTTGGGGAGGGGCAAACATTTTTTTACAGCCTTAAGGTACTTGGGATAACAGTTCCCCGCGCTACCACTATTGTTCCAAAATATTTTCTACGAGCAAGCTTCATTTTCCCCCTGTGAATGATTTACTAATTTTCACAAATGTGGTTGTACGACTCATCTTTATATATATAAAATTCTTTTGTACGTGTGTATGTGAACTCCTCCTAAGCGGCTGGACCGATTTTGATGAAATTTTTTGTGGGGGTTCAAGTGGATTCGAGAATGGTTTAAATTTACAATTCGGACCGATATAGCAATTAGTTAAAAATATATTAATTAAAAATCTTAAAACGCATAATTATTTTATCCCTCTGGGCTATTTATTCCGCTAATGCGCGGCAAGGATAAAAAAAAGAAATAAGAGGGGGAAATTTTGTTTTTCGCACGGTTAGTTATATGTTGCGTTTCCGAAGATTCGCAAACCATCGCATTTGTTTGTTTATACTCCTCAATGATTATCCAAAAGTAATATGCATTCATGGCATTACGATAAAATTATTTCTTGTGCATTGAAAAATATACCTCTTTTGAAAATAGCTCGAGTTTTATCATTTTGTGATTTAATTTCACAAAGTTTTAAGTTTCTATTCAGAATAGCTTCTACTATATTCAACTTAGTTCATAGCATACACTTACTCACACGCAATCGATAGGTCGGATTGTGGTAACTGTCCATGTGATGACGTCAGGTATTGTAATAACTTTTTTCATAAAATTGTTCATCAAAACGGGCCAGATTGGTGCAACTTATTCAAAAAAGTTTGAAATTTTCAGATTTAAGACGTGTGTACAGGACAATGTCTGTCGGGAAGCTAGTTATGGTATATAAATGTAAATTAACAGAATAAAAAAAGAAATGTTCGTCTGTAAACTCTATTGGATGAAGTTGAAACTGATCAAGCGAGGGAAGAATCTTATGAAATAATGGATATGAATCATGACAGTGAAAGTAAATTTCAAAAAAGCAATGAACACGAAATATTTGAATTTTGAAAGAGAAATTTCAAAAGCCATCCTAAAAACACCATCAAGAAAGATATGAAGCCACAAGAGTACCACAAGACACATTGTCAAAAAGACAAACGCAAGAGAATATTTCAAAATGCCATTTATCAATCATCAAAAGGATATAAAATCACAATAACTGGAACTTAAGATGACAGTTTTGCATGCAAGTAACATTCCTGCAATCTTAGCAAAAAGTGTCTGTGATGTGTGTCCTTTATTAAAGTCACTCACATTTGAAACATTTTAGTTCAGTTTGGGTCATGGGTAGCCTAGTAGTTAGAGCATTGGACTGAATACCGGAAGGCATGGGTTCAATTTCCGATACCACCAAGTACCTTCCGAGAACACACAGAGTACGCGCTTCTTAAAAAAGAGGGACCGAAAGTCTTGTGTGCTGAATCACGAGTGCAGGGGACTGGAGAATATTTCCCTACCCTTCAGTTCCATGCCTAAATTATGGTATCACCATACATCATCCCTTCGGGGAATTTCCCTGTGCTAATTTATACTTCCACCTGTATAGTGTTCATGGCCAAGTTCAACGGCAGGCGTACATCTAGCCCCTTGACACGATGAATTTCGTGGGCCTCGATCTGACTACGCCAGACAGGTGGCATTAGAAACAAAAACAGCTCAGTTTGATTGGATTATTTTCTCAAATTATCATTGAAGCCCTTAAAAGTTGAGATCGAGTCGGTTAACATCGAGTGCGTGACTTTTTCTGGGATAAAAACATTGCCGCTGATGTTACACGAGCCAAAATTTCTCTGGAAAGTTTAGTGATAGAGGTAGAGGAGTGGGAGACCTCCTGGATGTTCTTCCTCAAAATCGGAGTGGAACGGAGGGAAAACGTACTGTAGAATGTGTCCTCCAAGTTGAGGTCAGACCACAGACACAATCCATTCCCCCTTATCGCGAGGAGTTTCGTGGTCGTCAATCTGATATTATTGTCTATCGAATGACATAAGTAACAAACAAATACACAAGAGTTAAACCATATTAATAAAAACTACAAATATTGTAATTAAAAAAAATGAATTTACTCTTCGCATATTTTACTATTATTTTCTACGACGCCATAGTAACTCACAATTCTGAAGAATATTATACCACATTTACTAAAGATTAAAGGATTATGGCAGTAAATTCAACTCGGTGTACAACAATCTTCAAGAAACCTGGCTCATACTAATTAAAATTTCGTTGATGTATTTGTAATTTCATATTTACTTTGGCATAGTGGCCATGCATTCCATTTAGTGTGGCATAGATGTTTGATAGGTTTCTAGACGCATAAAGGCACAATGTTCCTTTTAGGAACATTTCAATAAAAATAACTGTTAAGCGTTATGAACCATTCCCCGTGCACATTTCATTCAGGCTTGGATGGCAAGAAAAGACATTAAATAAATGAGCAATTTGTACAGCGATTCAATTATTTATGGTGTTTTTTCGAAATGATAAAGATGTCTTTCACAAAAATTCTTCATTCATAAGTAGAAGTAAGCAAAGAATTCCAGAAAATGAACGTAGTCTGAAGAAACTAAAGAAGAAGTTTGTTTTTAAAATTTGAGACAATAGTTGTTTTTATGAAAAAATTAACAAATTAATTTGTTTATGTTCCTTTTTTACACGTCTGCGTTAATTTTTTTACTACAGTTAAAAGAAAAGACTTTTTTTCAAATGGAAATATACTTATATAAGATTTTTACCGAAAATTTTTAATTATGAAAATAGAAATTCCATCAATACCCTTAAGATATTGTTTTAACCGAGTTATATTTATATTAGTATTATTTTTTAGAATAAACGAAATTATTATTTTTCTTTAAATATAATTTCTTTATTATTATATATATATATATATATATATATATATATATATATATATATATATATATATATATATTGCATGGCGAGATGTATGCATGCAAAATGTAACTTTTTAAAAAAAAAAAAAAAATTAGAGATATGGGGAATTTTTTTTTTTTTTTTTTAGATTTACTAAGTAGATTTATAAAAAGTATGCTGAAATTAAGAAGAAAAAAAGAAATTATTACAAAAATTGTTAAAAATTTACAAAAATTACATAAATGGGGCCTATTGTGTACAAAAAGTTTATGAAAAAATTTTCAATTTTTATTTTTGATGTGTTGCTTTGAAGTTCGTTTTTCAAATGACCTTCAGGATAAGAGTTATTTTAATTTTCACTAAACTAAAGCATTTTATCTTAGGTATTAGGAACAGTGATTATATTTACATAAAGGGCTGTAAATTTTTAATAAAACAGTGATTGATCAATCTGAAAGTTAAATAACTTCGACTATTTATATTATACAGAACATATGAAACAAATTTCACTTAATTATTTTTAAAACTTTTAGAGCCCATTCGAGCATTTTCACAAAAAACACATTTCGAGTAAAACGCATTTTCAAAGATGTCATCTTACTTAAAGTAGTGGCATCTGCTTTTACTAAAACACTTGTAGATTTTTTTTCTGGTGAATGAATGGAATATAATACATTTCGTATAATACATTCGTTTAAAAGTTAATTAGAGGGCCTATAAAATAAAGTCATAAAAACATTTGTCTATTTTATGCTATTCGTATACCTTAATGTAGTCACGTTTGGATTTTGTTTTGAGTCAGTACGAGTTTGAATTGAATCTTGTTTTGGAATAAATAAATTTTATTTATCATATATATATATATATATATATATATATATATATATATATATATATATATATATATTCTTATGAAGGGAATAACTAAGTAGAAAATAATGATAAGATCTTGCATAAATATGATTACCTAATACCAAGATCCTATATTAGTAGCAGTGTATATTTTATTTTAAAACATGATAGAAAATTATACAAATCCATGGATGCTCAAATGATGAAGTGCTTAAAAACACTAAAGTTTCATTCTATTCTTGCAGCTAAGCACCTTAATTCATTTAAATATAATTTAAAGATTCCAGCTTTCAATTAGCGCGTTGTCTAATAGAGAGTTTTAACTCACACCATGATTACGAAAAATAAAAGATAATTATTTATCTTTAAAACTTGTTGGCACGTATTTAATTAGAAACCTTTCTTTTTGAGTGCCCTACAAAGTAAGTGTAAATTTATGACATTTAGAATGCAGACGAAAATGATGGCTTTTGTACTCGCGTGAAATTCTTAATGCTTAAGATTTTTGACGCGAATGAAATAATTTATCTAAATTATGCTCCGATGTAGAAAGCGAAAGAGGAAATTATTTAAATTTAGATACTGATACGATGTAATTTGATGAATAAGTAACATATAAGAGTAATTATAACTAACCCTATTTTATATAATTTTAAAAAAATTTCTTTTTAATTATTTATCCAGAAAAATTATTAGTAAATCAATTTTTTGATGTATTACCAGGTACGTTTAATTTATTTCTAAAAATTGAGAGAATCAAACTCAAGAAGATATTACTTGTAATGATTATGTTGAATTGTATTCCTTGTTTGAATTAAAATAATTTTGACTTTCTTTAAGATGGTATATTTATCATGGTAATTGTAACAAACTCCTTATTGAATGAAATGATCCATTTATTGAACAAAAAATTATACGAAATCATTTTGAATTATATAAATTTAACTAAACAATCTATGTTTTAAAATTCATTTAATATATCGCGACATTTTCTAAGGACCTCGTGCAGCCTTCTGAATAATCTTTTACTTTACTATTTTTTCATTGTTAATTAACTCTTTGATTTCATATTCAAGACTTGTTTATACTTCTATTTATTCTTTTTAGTATATTCAGGTTTTTATTGCATTAATTTTTACTTATATTTTTCATTCTTTTTTTAGTATATTCTAGTTTTTTAGCATTATTTTTTACTTATATTTTTTTTTTATATTATCATTTTTATTTATGCAATATGTTCTATCATGTAATACATATTAGTTTGTATTTATTTTTGGTATCTTGAGGTGTGGATGGTTTTGTCTACTGAGCAATGCACTTCAATTTTCCTTAACATTTATCTACTTTATGATTTCGGTTCAATTTGGATTAACTGGCAATTAGGTTAGTTTATAGCTGATCTTTGCTTGGTGGTGTACTGATTAGGTAGGTACAGCATGGTAATAATATTACATATTTGAATCCTTCTGTTGTTTTATGTGTGGTGTATGGCCGTCTTTTTGAGCCTTTACTTAGCTTTGGTTTTAGTTTTGAGCATAGCTTTCTCTTACTTTTAAGAGCTTACTTTCAAGTTTTTTTTTTTTTTTTTTAAAAATTAACTTGTTTCTGTTTTTTTGGTTTGACACACTTCTCTTTGACTGAGTATCAATTTCTGGATTATATACAGGAATATCTATTTATTTTGACTTGTTGGTTATTAGGATGAAGGAGTTTTATATAACTCTCTCTCATTCTCTAATGACAATTTGGGAAAGGAATAAAATTCTGTTAAAGAATTAAATATTTGTAACAGTAATTCTAATATTAAACATTTTCAACTAAATTTTTTGGAACAAAAAATTCATTAATAGCCATCATAATCATTATAAACAAAACTTGTTAGATTCTAGTAATTACATTTCACAAAATATTAATAAATGTTACATTAAGAGTCCTGCTATACATGGTATTAAAGATAATTTATCTTCTTATAATTTTGATAACACTCAATCTTATAATAGTCTTAAAAATTCAATAAATGTAGAGATAGTAGATGTAATACATGTGCTATGTTAATTAAGGATCAATATGATTGTGAATCTAAATTTAACTTGTAAAACTTTTAATTGTATTTATCTTTTAAATTGTAAAGTCTGTCAATATAAATATATTGGACAGACCTCTAATACTATTAACATAAGGATTAATCAATCAGCATAGACATGATGTTAACTTCTTTAATAATTCCAATAATTCTAATAAAATTGAACTTTTCATATGCATGATTTCAAAAATGTTGAACTGTCGATCATTAAAATTATTCCAAATACTCAGCACAGATTATGAAAAATCACTTTATTTTTTAATACAATATATCCATATGGTATTAAAGTTATGTATTTTGGTAAAAATACTTTGCAAATAATGTTACAGAATAATAATAAAGATTTTTTTATAATGCTAATAACTTAAATAATAATTCTAAAGGAAAATCTTGAGGTAATGGAAACTAAAAGGAAAAATAGAGATAAAAATTCATTAAATGATAATATTAAAGTTCTTATTGATGATTTTGAAAAAAAAATTAATATCAAGATCAAATACTTCATGTTTGGTCTTAATAAAATTGAAATGGTATTATATTAAATGAAACCTAAAAATGATTTCTAAAGGTTTGTCATGCAGTAAAATTACATTCTTAACTATCTAGTTAATAAATTCAAAATTAATGTTGAGAAAATTAATGAGAACCTGTTGGAGAGTACTGCACTTTATTATTCATGAATAAAACTTTGACAAAATTAACTTTTCTAAATGTGTTCAATAGATATTTGTCACTTTTTTCCTCTTAGAAAGGTGGTTGTATAAAAGCATTTAAATGTAACAAAACGACGGGCAGATTTATCTTTAATTGCAACAATAGTTCGCCCTCTATTAATATAGAAGATTGTATATGTAAAAACTATAATGATTTTATTGATGGTAGTTACTGAAACTTAGACATAATCAATGACAATATTTTAAAAGATATAAAGAGTAAAGGCACTAGTTTTAGATTAAATGTGTCTAATAACAACAATACTGTTAAAAAAGAAATTACTAAAGATATAGATAATTTTATTACAAAATCTGCAATTAAATTTGGACTACCTATTGAAAGGCATTTGATGAGGATAAGTGCAATATTTTAAAAGACCTTATGAAATTTAGCTACCATTCTCAATATGAAATTACTTTTAAAGATATAAAACAGAAAAAATTATGAATTACAAAAGTATTTTATCATAGTTTACATTGATTATGTACCTGGTAACTATATGCTGTGATTTGTAAGTATTTTTATTATAATATTCTTTATGATCCCCTTTCTAAATAATGGATCTTTTAAATATTAGATATATCACATAATGAAATTAGTAATCGTATTACTGCTATTTATAAAAAATTAGGTTTTTGTATTCCTAAAATTAAAAAAGTATCCATATATATTTTTAACTCCAAAATTCCATAAAAGTCCTGTTAAATTTAGAACTGTGACAAATGGTTTTAAAACATATATTACTACTGCAGGCAAATTACTTCATAATATTATACAAAACTTTATTAATCAGCAAAAAGTAATAAAGCTATAGTTAAAAATAGTAAAAGATTATAGATTTTTTTAATAATAAAAATATTTATTCTGTTAATATTTATGACTTTGAAGATCTTTTCAATTGCATTGATATATATGATGTTATTAAAGTAATTTTAGAAAACCACAGTATGTATAATCTTAATATTAATATTAAAAAATTTAAAACTCTCATAGATTTTATCTTCAAAGTAAATTACATTAATTTTAATGGTTCTTTACATAAACAAAAGAAAGGAATCCCACAAGGTGGCCCAGCAAGCAATAGTTTGGCTATTTACACTTTTATGAATATAATTATATTATTAATAATGACTACTATATTTTTAGATATATTGATGATTTAATTATTTTTGGTAAAAATGATAATTTAAATTACCAATATTAATTTTTATCCGGCTTACTTAAACTTAGTTAAAATTAATAATAATCCAATCAAAACTAATTACTTAGATGTAACACTGTATATTAAGGATTTGAAATTACATAGTAATATTTATGATAAAAGAGATGCCTTTAATTTTAATATTATCAATGTGCCTTACTGGAATTCAAATTGATCAATATCTATATATAGAAATATTATTTTTAACTATATTTATCGTAATAATTATTAGTTAGCGATAAATCTAATATTTATTTAAATCTTAATATTTTTTTAATCACTGTATTGAACATGGATATCCTGCTAACTTTCTTGCAAATTATATTTATAATGGTTTTTAATGATACAATTTGTATTACTGTCATTGTGTTCTTGTAAAGATTTTTAAATAATTCTACAATTTCTAAATAAATCTACAACTATTAAATAGATGGCGCCACATGCTTAATAAATTTTTAATATTTATATATTTTTGCGTATCATTTATATTTTACACTAATATTTATATCAATATATTTTTTTATGATATTTTAAAAGTACTTATGTATATATAAACTTAATATCCTATCGTAATTCATTTTATGCGGATCTTTTCTTTCCCTTGTATTTGGCGGGAAACACATAACTAGTTGTTGCACTCCCGACTAAGTACAACTATTATCTATGTTAGTGTTGTATTAAATCTACACTGCGAATAATAGTAGGTCATATATTTTTGTTCATATTTTATTAGTTTAATGATTTTTTTAATATTTTAATTCCTCATATGTAATTCTTTCCTTTCCTCTTGGTACGTAGTATGACAGAGACTACAGGCGAAGGTTGGCTGGCCCCAAAACATGTTTAAACCTGCAATCCTGGTTCCTAAGGCCATTAGTTTGTCATTGTACTTCTGTCGCTTTTTTCTTCCTATTTATAGTTATCTTAGATTTATAACTATCTGTATATTTTTGTATTTTCGTTTATATATATATATATGTATATATATATATATATATATATATATATATATTGCATACAGTGGTGACTAAAATTGGGGACATTTTTAAAAATGTTAAGTTTTTTTTAAGTTTGTATGCTTATAGAAAATGGTACGTTTCACAAAATACAAAAAGCCTTTCTATTTTCAGCTTAATGAAACAGGGATGTGAGCTGTAAAAAAAAAAAAAGGCTATCTACAAAGCACTGATAACTCACTGTTATCAGTATGTAATCGATAGTTATTACAGCATAACTTTTTTTGCGTTGCAGATATTTGAGTTTTGTTTTTCGTATTGAATTCAGTATTCTTTAAAATGATATAACATACTTTACATTTTGTGCAACGAATTACGTTTTACGAATTTCCATTTTGTCCACAGTTGTATATATATGTATACCACAACTGTATATACACTGGCCTCAAAAAGTTAAGGTACAACATGTTTTTCGAAGCTCACCATAAAAATGGCAGTAACAATAAAATGCATAGTTTACATGAATGATAATAACGAACTTTAAAAACATTAATGCAAAAACGATTGCTACAACTTTTATTTTATAGAAAAGAACGTATATTTATGAGTGAGAGAAAAAAATATGCAAATATCAAGCTTTCGTACTTTTGTGTGTAAGTTGTGTTGATTTTCAACAGTTGTTGGCAGTTTCGGTGACAATAGTCAATAGAGTTTAGAAAATGTCTCAGAGACGTCGTTTGCCCAATTCGTTAAGGTGGCGGGCAGTTGGATGGATGGAAATGGGGTTGTCGCAGGCTGATGTTGCTAGACGTCTCAATGTGTCTCGTAGTGTTATTCAGCGACTTTGGGATCAATACCAATCCGAAGATTCTGTGTCCAGAAGACCTGTTCCAGGCCGACCACGAGCTACAACACCTGCAGAAAACCGTTTTCTAGCTCTTTCGGCACGAAGGAGAAGAACCACTACTGTGCCGCAGCTCGTTGCAGACCACTTTCAAGCATCATGAAGAAGAATCTCCGCTACTACGGTGCGAAATCGTCTTCACAATGCAGGTCTGTATGCAAGAAGACCAGTTGTTGCGTTCCCTCAACGGACGACAGCGAAGGAACCGCTTATGCTGGGCAAGAAAACATGTTTCTTGGACGCAGCAACAATGGGCTTCTGTGCTGTTCACAGACGAGTCCAGATTTACAATGGAGAGTGATTCAACTGATCTGGAGGGAACAGCGCAGTAGATACCATCAATCCAACACTGTTGAAAGACACAGTTATAGAGGTGGTGGAATCCCTGGTTTGGGCAGGGATCTCGCTCGGTGGCCACACTGACCTGCATGTGTTCCATGGAGGAACCGTAACTGGTCTTAGATATCGGGATGAGATCCTTGATCCATATGTCCGCCCATATGCTGCTGCTATTGGTAACGACTTCATTCTGATGGATGATAATGCACGACCTCACCGAGCTCGGATTGTTGAGGAGTATTATCTGGAGGATCACGGTTTGGAACGAATGGAATGGCCAGCTAGATCTCCAGACCTGAATCCGATAGAACGTCTTTTGAGAAATCTTGGCAGAGAAGTTTCTGCTTTAAATCCTCCTCCAAGGTCGTTACATGAGCTGAAACAAGGCTTACTCTGTGTCTGGTCTTCGCTTCCTATTCCGGTGTCCGACAACTTAATAAACAGCATGGAAATCGATGCCGCCAATGCATTCAAGTTAGGGGTGGACACATTCCTTATTAGAACCCATTTTTGTATTGTTTTTATGCCATTTTACCACATAACACTGTGATGTGCTGTTTTCTCCAAGAATGGACTTTTCCGCAGAGATTGCTTTTTTTGTTATAAATCGTTTTTGCAATACACTTATACAAATTTCTATGACGCATTCAATAAAAACTATTTAATGCACATATCCTCCAAATTTTTTGTTTCTACATTCATTCATTAGCAAATTAGACACAAAAACCCGGTACCTTAACTTTTTGAGGCCAGTGTATATATGTATATATATGTAATACTGTAGCATTCATATTTTATATTTTATACTCTATTATATTTTTAATTTCTCATATATCCTTCAATGTCGGTTTACCTTGCAATTTCAATTTTTTTTTCAGTTTTGTTTATTGAATATTCATCTCTGATTAGTAGAGAATTTTTACTAATATATATATGTAAGGATAATTAAATTGGACTAAATATTAAATTCCCTATCTAGCACTTTATTCTTATTTTTCCTTTCATTTTCAAGTATAAAACTAATCATCTATTTATTTCTTTGTAACATATGTTCTAGCTAATAAACAATTCTAATTCCAGATCGTTATATTTAATAGCCAAATATGTCAGCATAAACTTTCAAGTACATCATAAAATCCACGATACTGACCGCATCGATATTTTAAGTGGTAATCCACTTAGATTTTCACGGTGATGTGCTTTTTTCCTATTTGCTCTTAGCGTCAGAAGAGATGTAGAAATTCTTAAATAAAGACCTTTTAAAATTAATTCTGATTATGGCTCCAAAACATATTATGAATGTAGTTATGTATATGTACATGTATTTTTTTCATATGTACTCGAGTCTTCTTTTATTTATAGCCCAGTGTTATAGACAAATAACAGTTGTAGGTAAGTTACCCTAAGGGTCGGCAAAATTCAAGTGAGAAAAACAAAGTTATAAGTGATAAAATTTAATTAATTTGTAAAAAAGCCAGTTATATGCACACGTGTAAGGATGAGGTGCACATGACTTGTAGCAATTGCAATCAAAATCGTCGGTTACCAATCATTTGCTTTTCTTTTTTTAATGTTTAAGTAATTAATATTTTAAAAAAGTAGCTATATGTCTTGCCTTATGTAAAGTATAAAGGATGAAAAATTGCTATAAAATTAAAGAGGTAAATACCGAGTGTTTCTAAAAGAATATTTCTTAGTTTTAACGCTTTACAGTATTTATCACAAATAACTTACAAGTATAATTCATACATTGAATGAAAGAGTAACTGAAACAGTTTTGCCTATAAGTTTACAAATGTTCAATGCGAGCCCCATTCATCACACGGTACAAATCAAGTCGATAGGCGAGTTCATCCCTAACTTTTTTCAGTGTGTCTGAAGAAATTATTGCAATATCTGCTTTCATCCTGTGTCTTAAGCCTGAAAGGTCAGCTGGTAGCAGTGGGACGTACACACAATCCTTTATGAACCCCCTTCAGATAAAAGCCATATGGCGTCAGATCGGGAGAACATGGAGGGCAGGCCATACAAGCTTTATCGGGAGGCTCTTTGCTGCCAATCCATTAGTTGGGTACAGTGATATTTAACCAATCGCGTGCTGAGAGATGCCAGTGAGGTGGTGCACCATCTTGCTGCCATATGAAGATATTTGGTTCATTTTCTTCCAATATTGAGAAAATAGTCATAGTTGCAGAGCATGAAGATAAGCAGAACCAGTTACATCCTTGGCCATCCCGTACTTTTCCCCTTACAATGACAGCCAGTTGTTTCAAACTGATGAAACCACCTAAGAATGTTATTATCATTTGGAGGTAGACAACCGATCTCGTTAAACAGTAATAGCGTATTCTGTCTTTGCAAACTGAAGAACACAAAACGCTTTCTGTTTTTTAGTCGCCATTTTTTACTAGCGCGTTGATTGGCCAGGAAGGGGGAAAATTAGCATATGTTTCGCACACACGTGCACACATGCTAACAAATAAAACTGTTTCAGTTGCTCTTTTATTTGATGTATGAGTCATACTACTATGTTATATGTAATAAATATTATAAAGCGTTAAATCTTCGATTTTCTTTTAGAAACCCTGGTATATAAATTCCGTATAATTTTGACATTTAGCCAATCCGTGTATATTAGTGCTGAGGGTGCCGATTTCCTTCAAAAATTTACCCAAAATTCGAAAGCTGTATATAAGCCGAATTGAAACAAAACCCTTTTATTTTTGAAACGTCGAGCCATCAGCATGAAAATGTTGCCAACCGGGAAAAATGGAGGAAACATTTTCCAATCAAACAGCTGTAAAGTTACCTACTAGACGCCACGACGATTATTTCTTTCTGCTGACCATATCTGAAAATAACACATTTTTTCCCTTTATTTATTATCTAGCATAGTTTCCTATATCATAGCCTTATTTTCTACGAGATCTTTTTGGCAGATATATGGCTGATTTTCAAATACCTGCTATAGTATCCCAGGGAAGGGAAGTGGGTCGAAAGAACTTTCCTGAAACTCGGATTATGACTTTGACTTTAAAAGTTTTATTATACTTCTTATTCATATTTTTTTAATTAAATTCCATGTAAGATAATTAAACAGTTCAAAGATTAGAATGGTTTATGAATGTGAAACAAAAAATTAAAAAATATATAAATGTTTTCTCTAATTTTTTTTTTAAAAAAAACGTGTTTTTTCGAAAGTTAGAGCATACGTTTAAATGATATTCCAAACTGTTTCAGCTTATATAATGGAATATTTAATTTTAATTTATCCTCATTAAAATTCTTGAACTATGTATTTTAAGAATCAGTTAGCTTTTTGCAATGCAATGTGAGGTACCAAATAGCAACTCCAAGTAATACGATAGAAAACGGAAACTTTTTTAAAAAAACGACCTGTATTATTATTCTATAAATTTCATTTTCTATTGCACTATAATTTCTTTTCGAGAGTGGACAAATTACACAAAGGAACACAGTTTTTAATGCTTTATTGTTTAACATGCGGTGGTATAGTTATTAACATAAAATTTGAGAAAATAACCAAAATAATGATTTACAGTGTGTCATTTTAATTATATGCAAATAACTCTTTGGTATTCCAAAATCATGAAGATTTAACTAGGGAAATTTATATTAAAACCAAAATCACACAACAAAGACACACACAAAGAAATTAATCATAAGAACTTATATTTAAATCAATCAAAGTAAAAATTGCAGTATTTTCATATACTGAAATTCTTGTAAATTATAAGCTTTGCGATAACAAATGGCGTTGTATTGATTGAATCGAGTTTTAAATTTCATACGCCCATCTTTTAGTAAATAAATGTGTAGAACTTATATATATATTGAAAATGATGGTAAAGAAAAAATTTAAGATTCAATTAAACAGTTCATGACCCTTTCATATAAAAAGCAAAAAACAACATCTTAGAAAATATAATAGTTTTAAACAATTTAGAATTATAATAACAGTCTTTTCTTAAAATCTTTTTAACGTTTATTTTCAGTGATTTTAGAAGCAACAAGACAAATAAAGCTTAACATCCGCTAAGGAAATTAAATTTCAGACCCCTTTTCTGTTTAAAAGACACTATTATTACAAAGCGTATAGACAAAAAAAAAACATCTTTTTTGAAAAATAAATTCATCTTTTTTTTTTTTGTTTTTTCTTATAATCTACGATATATCGACAAGTTTGTAAACCATTTTATCTTTGGGGTATAAACATTTTCATTTTTATTTTAAACAAAATTATTTAATTCTGAGACTTTTATATTAAGAATATGTTTTTATAATACTTATCAAATAAATAATATAGTCACAATTTATCATCAAAAAATCGTTTCTCCTCATAAAAAGCAACTGAATAAATAATTATATCTATAAAAGTACATGAATAATAATTATTTAATTTATAAAAATATGACAGTTGCATAAAAAATTCTCCACTCGCAAACTACACCAAAACGTCCTTCTTAGCCGGTTAAAGTTCTTGTAAGATCTAAAAAAAGAAATATAAATTCAAAAGAGATTAGAAATTTCTAGACCGTGATCGTTTGGAACTTTTACGTTGAGCAACTGAAGTGAAGGAAACGAAAGAAATGCTCTTATAAATAAAGTCACGGATAAGGAAATTTGCATTTTGAGAGTTTGAAAAGAATGATTCACGATGCTAGGATTTATTTTTTTTTACCTTTTGACAACAAACATTTTACTTTTCAAAAGTCTTTGGAATGTTTTTCCTGAAGTTCAATTCATATTCATGATCCGTTTCCGAGCTAAAATGCGACTAGTAATCATGAAATGTCTGCATAAAAATGTCCTCTGTCATATTCAAATTATTTACGGATCACACTTAGATAGTATGCTTGAAGTTAAAAATGTCATTATTTTTTAAACATAGGTATACGGATTTCTTACGGTGTATATTTATTTACAATGAAAGCTGTTATGCAATTGTTCTTATTGCATTTTTATTATATGTATTGCATTAGAACAAAACTTCTTACACATTTTGTAATTTTTAGTAACGTAAACTTTATCGGAACTGTTTGAAGTATAGAATAAACATAACTGTAAAATTGTAGTTCTAAATACTCTCATTATGATACTTTACCTTTTCTAAAACTTCATGTTTTTTGAAATTAAAAAAGATCTTTAAATAATATCCTACAATAATGATGTTTTGAATAATTAATACGTACAGATTTGTCATTTTTCGTTAATAGAAGAACAGTGATCCATTACGAAACCTTCTGTAATCTAAAAGTGTCAATTGAAAAAGAACAATTCAAATTAAAATAGTGTTTCTCAAACTTTCAAT
Organism: Trichonephila clavipes; assembly: GCA_019973935.1. Taxonomy (NCBI): domain Eukaryota; kingdom Metazoa; phylum Arthropoda; class Arachnida; order Araneae; family Nephilidae; genus Trichonephila; species Trichonephila clavipes. The sequence goes on along the minus strand of BMAU01001458.1, from coordinate 160,112 downwards.
ATTTATGACCAAGTAATAAATAATACTTTCCACTGTCCCCCCCCCCTTCGTATAATAACAATGTAATGAATTCAATAATAATATATTTTTACTCTAAAAATACTACATGACTTTAACCTTTTAAGTACAATGACCATATGTAAAGGTCTCGCTTAATCAAAGCGTGAATCGCCCCTGACGTAAATATACGTCTTTCCGAAATACGATCTTTTCTGTGCACTACTATTCGTAAAATTATTCCAAGGCTTTGGAATGCAAGAAAAAGGCCTTGAAAGTGTTCGTGAAAGATTTACTTATTTAATAGAATGTGCTTCTGTATTTCTTTTATCTTCCCCACCATTCCCCCAATACATCACATACGCACGCTTACGCGGAAAATGGTGGCATTTGGAGAGCGAACCATGTATCTTTTAATCGAAAAGTAAGGTATTAATTATAAACTGTACAAATAATCAAGATAAGTGTTAATTTTGTGTATAATTTTATATATGACAAGGTCATGGGGTCAATATCAATTATTAAACTTGTTCTCAATTTAGTAATGCTAAATTAATTATAAAATACATTGTGCAGTACTGATAAATTTACAAGTTTTTTTTATCAATGTAAATATGTATTTATTTCTTATTATGTTAAAATGTATTTTGTTTGTTTACTTTCAGTAAATTAATATTTTTTTCCCTTTGTTTTCAGCATTTCAATATGCTCGTATCCTCCTCGTAGAATTATCACCCTCCCCCTCCCAAGGGAGGCGCGCCCCACAGTTTGAGGAACGTGGATTTACAATATCAATTTTAGTAATTATTTGCTCTATAAGATAATAGTTACACTCCATGTTTCAGTTTATTATGATGTTGTTAATTCAAAAATATTCATCAATATTTTCATTTCTTACGCAACTGGTTCTTAGTCAAAAATTTTAATAACGTATTTAGATTTGTTTCGCCAAAATATCAACATAATACCAATGTCAAGTAAAATAACAGTTTCCTTTTAATTGTACATAAATACTTTTCAGAAATGAGGGTTAAGGTTTCGTTAAAGAGGATGGATTAATAATTATATCTAATTTTGTGTTGATAAATATTCAGTAGCTTAACGAAATATCTTCACAGTTTTCTTTATAGTAACTTACTTGCGTTTTTTGGAACTCAAATCCCTAGCACACCAGTAATTATTTGAAACACAACACTTAAACTTAATCAATTTGAATCATACGAAGGATGAGCAATTTATCTTCACACAAACAACTGCTTCGAAACTCTGATTTTAGAATAATTATAATAAATAATCTCAACTAATAATACTTCGTAATTTTCTCGTCAAAGTAAATGGATTCTTCCAGCGTCTTGAAAATATGATAAAGGCATTTTCTTAAAATAAATGTTTCACTTTCCTTGTTATTTATAGACTCAAATTTTCAAACTGGAGAGCAATTATCACCAACTAAATCCTTACTTTCTTTCGGCTTTTACTGTCATTCTTTAAGTTGACTGACTACGTTTGGAACCGTGATTTTTAAAAAGCGTATAAATTAATATTTGTTTACATTACCTAAAATTGAATACGCATTTGAGGTTGTTTTAAAAACAGCATTACAAAAAAAATATTCAAATGCAATTTTTGAAAGAAAGTGAAGAAAAAATTACATAAATTCAAAACGTTCTCCTTTAATGATAAATGCTTCTATTATAATAATATTTTGCTTCTTTTTAGCTAAGACTACTATACCGAGGCTGAACCAGGATTTTTTAAAAAATCCACATTTTCTAAAGTTACAATCAATTGAAATAAGAATGGGTTGATTTTAGATAAAGTTCCGATACTATATTATAAAAATCCATGGAAAAACCTACCTCTAAATGATGTTTCAAAATTCTTATTAAACCCCATTATAGAATTCCTAACTATATACAGGCAACATATTATAAGAGTAAAATACTTCTTCATAAAAGGAGAATGTTTTGAAAATATATTGTTTACTCTTCACATTTTGCCAAAAAATTTGCATTTAAATATTTTTTTTCTTGTAATAATATTCTTAAAGTAATTTTATATGCATATATTCTAATTCAACTGACACTAAATATCAAGAAAACAGTTCATTTATTACTCTTTTCAAATTCATGGTCCCGAACGTAGTTATATTGTTTAAGGTATATGACTACGTTCGGAACCGTGATTTTAAAAATGCGCATAAATGGATACTTTTCATGATATTTATGGTCACTTAGATTAGAATACACGTATAAAATTGCTTTAAGGACATTTTGACAAAAAAAAAGTTATTTAAATGCAATATTTCTACAAAAAATTAACTTAGAATAACCTTTTTTTCAAAATCTCCCGCTTTAGTGAAAAAGGCTTCTATTATAATAATATTTTTCCTGTATGTAGCTCAGATCTCTGTACAAAGGCTCAACTATGAATTTTGAAAAATTCACATTATTTTCAAAGTTGCAACCATTTGAAATAATTATCGGCGTTTTTTTCTTAAAATGTCTCCCCTCTGTTGTCGTAAAACATGGATAAACCCACTTCTAAGTTATATATTTTAAAAATTCTAGTTGAGCCTCTGTGCAGAGGTCTGAGCTATATACAGGCAAAATATTATTATAATAGAAGCATTTTTTACAAAAGGAGAACATTTTGAAAAAAGGTTATTCTAAGTTCATTTTTTGCCGAAATATTGTATTGAAATAATTTTTCTTGCCAAAATGTCCTTAAAACAATTTTATACATTTATTTTAATCTAAGTGACACTAAATATCATGAAAATTATCCATTTATGCACTTTTTTAAAATCACGGTTCCGAGCGTAGTCGGATACCTTAAAAGTACACTCGTGTCCAAAATTAAGATCACTAGCAGTTTTTTTTCGACGTAATTCTAAATTGCTAGCTGTAAAATTAATAGAATTTGTATTTTATATATTATGAAGAACATATAGAACATTATTAACCTTCGGTTTGGGATAAAAAAAGTTCTTTGATCTTTAGTTTTTGCAGAGCTACTGGCTTGAGACCGTTTAACCCCTTCAGAACTAGCGGAAGGAGGAAGAAGCGCTTTCCCAGTGCCGTACATTCGGAGAGGATACTCACGCACGGGACCGGTTGAATTTACCTGCTAAGCCTAATACCCATTGAAAATTTATATAAAGTTTTAAATGCAATAAAAAGTACGATAAAACTTACAATTTACAACCATTGATAATATTTGAACATGGAGTACAAAAATTTTCGTTATATTAAAGAAAAAAAAAATTGCGAATTTTAAAGAAAATGTTTTCATTTAAAAAAATACATACGCTCTAAAAAATTGGCAAGAATCCTATACATTTGCATATGAATATAGAAAATATTAGAAAACTAAATCAACTTATTCAAATTATAAACAGAAATCCACAGAGCAATAGATCAGGAATTTCTAAATGTCTGATTCTCACGAAAAATAAAATGTGGAGTTGTTTATATTCATAAATATCTCGGATCTAATTTTAAAAAAAAACGCAGCTGAAAGCACATATTAAAGTTCAAAGTTTTATGAAACATTATTCAAAGAAGAAAACGGTTTTCAACCGCCATCTAGTGCTTATAAAAATTAATATAAAAAAGTTCCTAACTCTGATCACACCGGTGTGATCGTGGTTCTACGAGCAGGGAAAGCTCAATCACATACATAACATAGACCGTGGAGGGTAAAATGCGTGATCACATATATGTGATCATGATCCTGAACGGGTTAATAATCTAAAAGGTTTGCTTGCATTTTTCGTCAATATTGCATTAAAACATATAAGTAAGCCTAATTACAATGTAAATAAATTAAAACAATCGTTTAGATGAATATTTAAGTTAAAGCACCGCTAGTAAACTTGAAGCTGGTTGATCTGAAACCGAGAGAGCTCGATGATTACAACTGGCAACAAAACTGGTCTCCTGGTTGTGGAATCAATTCCAAACAAGTTATACTGTCACCAGGATGGTCAGCCAAATCCACCAAAGAGCAACGATACCTGCACAGGATCGTAAAAAGCTGCATGGCAAACAGAGGCGGACAATGACTCTTCAGCTTGCTTATGACCTTGATATTGTGTCTGGAAAAAAAATTCCGGACAAAAAGTTTGACGACGTTCAGCCGAAGCTAACCTTTACTCCCGGAGTCCACTGCGTGTCCCTTTGACTGGATCCAACATAAAAAATTGGTTATTGTGGAACCAAAAACATCAATCGTAGACGCAACAAGAATGGAGACGGTTTTTTTTTTTTCGATGATGAGTCGAAATTAGAATGGGACTGAAAATCAATGAGACAATGACACCAAGTACATGCCTTGCACTAAATCATATTTTAACAAGTCCCATTTTAAAATTGAAGAGTATAGTTTTGAAGTCGTTGACAGCTTTTCACCTATTTAGGTTCAGAAATTAATAATAGGAACGATTGTACTACAAAAATACAAAAGAGAATTACTATGGCTAATAGATGTCTTAATGGAATACGAAAATGTATGAAATCAAATTTAATAAAAAAAAAAACCACACACACACAAATATTATATTTTATAAGTCTTTTAAGATCAATATTAATTTATGCATGGGAAACTGGGTCCATGTCTCCAACAGATGACAACATGAGAAGCATCTGCGAAAGGAATATTTGCAGATCCATTTTTGGAGGAATTCAGGAAAATGGAACATGGCGAAGATAAATTTTAGAGATCTATTGGACATGTAAGGATACTGTGTCATTGTTAACTTCGTCAAAATACAACGAATTAAATGGGCAGGTCACGTTATCAGAATGAACGAAAACCGCACCTCTAAAAAAGTCTTCAATGCTCAACCAATGGGCACACGAAGAAAGGGCAGGTCAAATCTCTGATGGATTGGTGGCCTAGAAAAAGATCTCCTAGTTTTAAGAACTAGGAATTAGAGAACACTTGCAGGAAGAAGGCTGGCCTGGAAAAGGCTTATTGAGAAGGCCAAGGCCCACCTTGCGCTGATGTGCCACTGAGGAAGAAAGGAAGGGAGGAGACGAAATTCACCGCGCAGAGTGTTTCTCGTTAAATCTTCATCTGGAGTGAAAGTGGAGCTCAGTTTCATCCCTCCCATGTAACTGAAATTGACAGATTTGATGGCAAAAGAATTTTTGTATACACATAATAGAGCGACATAATGTTGAGCAGTCGTACAACACTGCACGTTTTCGATGCGGGTACTGCAATGCACAGCGCTTTTCGTCTAGAGGTCATTTTGAGACACATAGATCACATTGTTGATGAATTTATTGAAGATGATATTCACCTCATAATTTGGCCCTCAGGGTTGCCGGAACTCATTCCTATTTAAAATATTTGGAATGGTCTAGGAAGAGTCATTATCTAGTGTAGCTTCCTCTCAGGAACCCGCTGGGACCCGCTCAGGAATTTCGCTGCAGAGCAATAAATAGTTCATCACTTTTAACAGAATTTATATTTGTGACCTTAATTTTGGACATGAATTTACTTAATTTATTTTTCGAATACAGATTAATGGTTTTTTTGTTATTAAGTTGTATTTTAGGCTTGAGTTATGTTCAATAAATCCTAAACAGTCATGGAATATTATCCTGTTCATGTAAATAACAGTTCATATTCATGCTGAAGGGACAACCATTTACTCTCTTCTAAAAAAGAGCGTAAATTTTCATGAAGAATATCTGTTGTAGATGGGTTACTGCTGCTTTTAGATACATTGAAATTAAGCACTTTGTTCCGAGTTGTGTAGTCATTTACGACGCTGCTTTATTCCGCCATTAAATAAATGTGCAATTTGTTTAATGACTTATTTACCAAAGTTTACACTTGAAAGGATAAAATGTATGGGAAAAAATATTTAATTTAAGAAGGGAAATGAAACCTCTATATTTCTTATTACCATGAACGTGAACGAAGAAATAAAGTTTTATATTTTATCAAGGCCAAAAAATTTAATGATAGTTTACATACTAGTTTGCTTAATAATGTCATATGCCAACTATTTGCTTTCCTAATTTGATATTTTATGATAATTTAACTATAGGAAAATGATGCATGTATTTTCTCTCTCTGCTGAACTTTTTAACTATTTTAATGATATACTTATATTCCATTTTTTATCACTTTATTTAAATCTAAATCTAAATTTGATAAATGACTAGAGAATATTGTTAAGCTAATTAAATAAACGTTTGTAGATACTATCTTAAAAAATTAAAACTAAAGGTAGTAAAATTATTATTTACATAAGTCTAGTTTATTTATCACGTTATAAAAATTTTCTCTGCAATTCGAATTTGTAATAAAATAAACTTTAAATAATTTGAATATACTTATTTAAAAATTGTATTACATTCATTATTTTAGTAAAATTTAAATGCAGTAAATGAAAGAATATTAAGACTAAATTAACTTTGATATAACTGAATCATATATGTTGATAATTTAATATTTCAATGATGAAATATCAAATAGAAATTTATAATTTTATTATAGTGTTATTAATTTTATAGTCTGTCTTAACTTCACAAATGGAATTTAGTTTAAAGATTTCAAATCATATGCAATTGTTATACAGTAATAACAATTAAAAACAATGAAAGCTGTTTTTTAAATTAAGAACTGAAAGGTATTTAATGTTTTAATATCAAAATAAATAATAAAAACACATTGAAAATTTTTCCTGACATTGGAAGTTTTATCTTTAAGTTCAAATTATATAACTGTTTATTATGTTTAATTACTGTTTCTTAGGGGATGTGTGTAGCCTAGTGGTTAGAGCATCAGACTCCAGACCGTAAGGCCTGGGTTAGATGCCCGATGTCACCAAATATCCTCCGAGTACACAACAAGTACGTGCTCGTTAAATAAGTGTGTCCGAAAGTCTTGTGGGCTGAATCTCGAGTGTAGGGGACTGGAGAATATAAACCTCCCCTTCAGTTATATGCCTAAATTGGGGAGTTGGAGATAGGTGGTGCCGCCATATAGCGTCCTTTCGGGGAATTTTGCCTAGCTAATTCGCACTGTCACCTGTATGGTACTCAAGGCTAAGGCCAACGACAGGCGTACTTCTAGCCCCTTGCCATGATTATTTTCGTAAGCCTTGATCTGACTACGTCAGACAGGTGGCATTAGCCACAACACAATTGCTGTCTCTTCAAACCCAATAAAAATTAATCGTTTTACAGGATTTTTTTTTTTTTTTTTTTTTTTTTTTTTTTTTTTTTTTTTGAGAATTGAATGAAAGTTTTTTTGGGAAGGAACAACAAAGAAAAAGTTATTCACAGTGGTTTTAATTATAAAAATTTGTGCATGTAAATGAATAAATCTGAAGGTCACTGTATAGATATGTTACTTATTTCTGATCACCTTTTTCTCAAAATAATACAGTAAGGCTTAACTGTGTACTGGTCTTCCATACATTTTCCCGATCTCTTGGAAACGATTTCATAATCTCGAAATCACATTTCGGAGCCCATTAAGCCATTATGCAACTTTTCCATGGGATTTATTTACCTCCAATGTCCCAATTGCTCACTATCGTATTTGATCATCAGTCATTGTCCTTCTGTCGATACTTACAAATTTCAAAAATAACTTCATGCCTTTTGAAATAAAAACAGTTTTAAAAAATGTAGTTTTTCATTAAAAAACTGTAATTTTGTTGGTGGAAGTGACTTACATCTACACAGATTGTATAAACAATTTAAATAATTTTGAATAAATGCTATAAGCAGTAAAATGCAAAACCAAGAAAAACATTAGATGTTCACATGATCTATGGAAAAAAAAACATGCAGAAATTATAATCTGTATGATTTCTGATTAAGAGAAACCCCTTCAAGAAGTGGTTTTACCATGGAGTGGTTGTGATTCGTAATTCAACTTGTAAAACTTCATTGGGCAAAATATCACGCGAATAAGCATTTATTAACGGCTCACTATTGAGCAACTAGGCAAGTGTGCATCTGAAACTTTCAATATTTGCGACCCAACATTCAATAATAATTTTAATCACGTCCCTCTCCAATCTATAACAATGTATTGACATCAATAATACTATACAATGGCGCTAAACTTTCAATACGAATTAAATGCCACCGGCGTATATAAACGTCTCGCTCAGTCAAAGTATTACTTGGCTCGGACGTATATATACTTAACGAAGTATGATCTTTTCTGTACACTGATATCCATAGAGTTATTCCGAAGGCTTTGAAATCCAATGAAATGACTTTGACAGTATTTGAAAAGGATTTGCGCGCTTGTAGTACCACCGCTTCCTACACACGCCTACGTGGTAAACGGTGGCAATGCGGATTAAATCACGTAAACTTTAATCAGCAATTAAGGATAATTACATATAAAGCGTAAAAGTTATCAAGATAAGTGTTAAATTTTGTGTATAATTATTTATATATAACAAGCACAGGCGGATCACTGGTAATTATTAAACTTGTTCTTAACTTAATATTTTAACTTAATTATAAAATAGATTGTGCAGTAATGTGTATGATAACAGAGTAAATATGCATTTTATTTTTTATTGTCGGAATGTATTTTCTTTGTTTACTTTCAGTAAATTAATAATTTTTTTTAATGATCGATTATTTTCGACTTTTTAATAGGCTCCAAACTCCTCGTAGAAATATCACACACCCTCTAAAGGGGGAATGCTCCACAGTTTAAGAAATGCTGAATTAGGCTATTGGCAATGGACCACATAATTTTAAACCAAGATCAAGTGACGAGGATGACTCGTGAACCAACAACCTCTCTCCAAACTATGTCATTGGAAGAACGTGCTGGAGTTCCTCTACATAGCGTGTCTTCAGTGGAAAAAAGTCTCGAATTCTTAACACGTGGGCCACAAGTTTGTAACCATGTCTACTAGGATACCCTGGGCCACGCAAAACATTAAATCAGAGGATGTACGATCAAGTTTTAAACATACTGTCCTTCTATACAAAGTTTATTGTTGCAAGACATCAGTCACATTGCAAATTTGATACAAGTGATAAAATCAAATATTAGGTTGAGGAAAGCGGAATCTATTATTATTGAATGAGATTCAAGACTTTATTTAACATGCTTCGGATAGTCGGATTTGGGTTAAATATGCACCGTTTTGTTGCATAATGTGTTGCCATTTTAAAAGTAGTTTCATAATGCCTCTCTTGTAGAAGTCTTGATCCTTATTGATAAAAAAAAACTCTAGTAATCGATTTTCACAATCTTCCCTTCATCCCAATTTCTTATCACTCAGATAGTTTTGTAATGCGAGAAAAATGTGGTAATTACTAATGCGACGCTTTCTTAATTTAAACTAATTAAATTGATTAATTTATTTCGTTAGATCCATTTTAAATAAAACCCGGTTCTATTCTTCTGTTGGCGTCACACTATAGCTTAAGTTTAAACATTAGATCTTTTAAAGACAAATAAACTGTACGCTAAATCAAAAGACATTCTTTAAATATTTATTAATTTATTTTTTAAAACAATAAGATTGAAATTACTTTAAAGCCTAAAGAGACACATAACAACTTTACTTAACTGATAGAGATCGAGTGAGAGGAGTCATGGCGCTGCCGGGAGTCCACTAATTGGAAGGGACGTGTCAGACCAAGTGGGTGTGAGAGAAAAGCCTCCGAGAGTGAGAGAGAGTCAAAAAAGTGCCACAATTCGGGGTGCATCCGCTTTTATTCCAAGGCAGTTTTCTCCTGTATTCTGGAGCGGATTATTTACAGAAACTCAATCAATTTATCTGATTGGTCTAGAGTCAGCGGAAGGATATCCTCTCACGGTCAATGACATTTCCCAAGCGCGGGAAATTCCCAATGACACTCCCTATACCGTGATGTAATTTTTGAGAACAATACCCCCTTCCAGGCGTGAGAACGCGTCACCCTTTTCGGTGGGGTAAGAGGCGCATTCACCAAATTCCATTTGTTGTAAACAACAACAGGGCAGATGTAAAAACTACAGTTGCAATCCTTAGGGACCGGCGACCTCCCATCATTACTTAATGCCAGGTCCGGACTATATGCGGGATGCATTAAAACTTCCCAACAAAGGTTCCAGAGTTTCTGGCGAGTCACTACAGACGTGTGTGACCTGACATTGTTCTGATGGAAAACAAAACATCTTATGTTGTCCAATTCTGGCCGTTTCTGGTCAGATTTATTGATTGATTGAATATTAACGTCGCACTGTTCAGCTACACGAGAGCTTTCGGCGACGGACCACGTAATTTTGAACCATGGTCAAGTGACGTGGACGACACCCCGTTTCTGGTCAGTCGCTAGCTTCAAATGGTCCAGTTGTTGACAGTAGATATCTGAATTTAATGCTGGACCATACTGAAGTAACTCATAATAAATTATTCCTTTCCAGTCCCACCAAATACACAGTAGAACTTTCCTGGCAGTTAGTCGTGGTTTGGCCACCATTTGAGTTGCTTTACTGCGCTTTGACCATGATCCTTTTCACACAATATTGTCATATGTGACCCATTCCTTATCCCCAGTCACCATCCGCTTGAGAAATGGGTCCATTTTATTCCGTTTGGACAAGGCTTCACAGATGGAAATTCGGTCCATCATGTTTATTGGTGCTAAGTGGCAAACATCGAGCTTCATTCTGAATCCAACTTTGCGCAAATGATTTAAAACTGTTTTATGATCGATTTTTAGTTCCTGGGTGATGCCAATTGCCTGACCGGCCAATTTCGATAATTTCTGTGGTTTTATCGACATTTTCAACGATGGGCCTGACTGTGCGAGGTGCATCTTTAACATCAAAAATGCCTGATCCGAATCGACGAAACGAAAATTGCACGTTATTAGCTGTTACAGTATCAGCACCATAAACACCACTTACAATTTTAGCCACCTGGCTTGCATTTTCGCTTTTATCAAAACCAAATTGTAAAATGTTCTGAATTTTCTCTTTGTTGACTTCCATTTTTAACACCCTGTAACTCACAATTGAATGTGTGACAAACCTATACGGAACTTTATCACTAACCTTCTGAGTCGTCTCTTTTAGGGAAATTTAATTCCCCTACCTATTTCCAATCAGCTCCCAAAAGAAGGGACAGGATTCCTTGTTATGCAGATTAGATAAAGTATTTAAGTCAAACGGTATAGTAAAGTAAAAAGCAGTAGGAGACAGAGATTGAAGCAGGAAGGTATAACGGTGAAGTTAGATTTTTAGGTGGATAAATCTCAGGAAGATCTGAGCTGCAGTGTGGTAAATATTGATTTATATCTAAAGTCTCATTAAAGTTTTATATTAAGAGTGAGATTAAAGTTAAATGTTCAATAGGAACATTATTGAATATAAATCTGGGATCTCTTATCGCGGTAATCTCTGCGTGATCGATATTCTAATTGTTTTTTAATTGGATCATTAAATATTTAAGTTTATTTAAAGGAAAGTCCCTTTTAAACCTCATAAAACTATTTAGATACATTTGTTAATAAGTCTTTGATTCTATTTGGAAAAGATAACCAAATAACGAAAGTTATTTATAAAAATGGCTACTGGCTCTTATCTGACTACAAATTATTCTCGTTCTCAAAGTGAGATTCAAGGGGATCTTCACAAATGGACCAAACAAAAAACGGTAAAATAATTTTTTTAGTTGAAATGTCACCTTCACAACGAGCATAAACTTTAAATTGTTTGATCAGTACTTCACGCGAGATATCGACACTACAGGCATCTACCGAAAAAATAATGTATTTCTTTTTCCCCAACCTAATACTAATGAAAAATATGCTTGAAATATTGTTGAAATTAAGTTTTTTCCTGTACGATATTAGTTAAGTTTTCTCCTACTTCTATCTGCAGATGCAATAATAAAATGTAGATCAATATTTAAAATTAAGAAGAGAAACTTATCACATCATTACTTATTTTATTAAAAGACAGCGAAATATTTATTTATAATTCTATTTAAATTAGGAAAAGTTTTCGAAATATTGATGGAAAAACAAGCGCGTTAATTAATATTTAAATCAAAACTTCAGGCTTCTTTTATATTTAATCAAAAAGTTGCAAGTTCATTAATTCATTAAATATATTCAATAAAAAATGTATCTCATTAAATAAATAGGAAATCAAAATTTTTCTAGGTACGGATTCGAATTACTTTTGCTATTAGAAAATTTCTTTGAGAGCAAGTATGTTTTTTTTTCTATTTTTCATTCTGCTTAAAAGATTATTAACAAAATTAAAAATTATCTGAATATTTCAATTTTTCAGAAACAAAAAGAAATGAAATAATATAAAATTTACGAAAACTTATGCGGCTTCTGTACGTTTAAGAAGAACTAATTCACTCTGTAGAAATCTGCTTAAGGTTATTTATTATTGAAAATATAGTAAGGATTCCCATTTTTTTTATCTTTTACTTTTTTTGTGATGAAAAACACAAGCACTGCCATTTTAAGAAATCAGAGCTATAAGAGTTTTCATTTATTAAGCTTTTAATTAAAATGGAATGCAATTTGTCAATCATTTAGTACATAACCTAAAAAAGGATTAATAATTCCTCTTGAATAAAGAAACTTCATTCCTATCTCAAATAGCAAAAGAAGTTTACTTGGAAAATAAGTCTCATTGAGAAAGGATATATTTAGCGAAGTAATTTGTCGATGTTATTGGTTTATAAAAAATAATATTTCATTTTTTCCTTATGTATAGCGTAGCTCAAAAGTGTTCGTACAATTACAATTTTCTATAAAATTTAATGTTTTCGACTAATAAAAGTTAATGCATCGGAATTATAAATTTTGTATAGTATATGCGACGTTTTCTTATTTAAATAACATCTAATTTTAATACATAGTACAATAATTATTTTTAAAAATTAATAATCATGAAACTACTAAAAAATTACGCCACAAAAAAAGTCTTCGCAGACTTAAAAATACCTAAGCATAGCTTTAACTATTTTGCATTTTTTTCTTTCTTTCTTTTAGTACTTAATAGAAAACTTTTTTGCCATTCACAACTTTTAAACGTCTTGGTATAGATTTCATCCTTTTTTTCGTAATTTCTGCATCGATGTTCCTCCATTGTTCTGTGGTCATTGTTTGTACTTCACATTTTTTACTTATATGTCCTTATTCTTATTTTAAGTCCAAATTATCACCAAATATATTAAACTAGCTGCATGGCCCGGCTTTGCACGGGCTTTCTCTTTCCCTCATGACGCCAGCAATTATGTGTCTATTTGTACGCACGCAATGTGAATGATTTATAAAATCATTTCATTAAATTTTCCTTTTTCGAAATTTGTTCCACATATTTTAGATTTAAGACAGACTTTTTTCCCCTCCCTCTAGCCCCGGCATAACACGGTTTTTTTAGTGAAAAATTACTGTTTCCTCTTCCCCTCACAGATAAAATATAGCTTCAAATTTCAATCTATGACTTTTAAAAAGAATATTGCATTAGTTAAAAAATTGTTAATGTGAAGCAATAAAAAGAAAACGATTCTATAGTTAGCTTAAAAATGTCTCTGAAATGTGTATTATTATCCAAAATAATAGACAATGTACTTTTTTAATTAACAAATAATTAATTTAGTAATGAATTAATAGAAATACTTCGAAAAACATATATATATATATATATATATATATATATATATATATATATATATATATATATATATATATATATATATATATATATATATATATATATATATATATAAAAGTTATAAAAAACAGTATGGGGGAAGCGTAGATATATATTTACATGTACTGAAAAAAACATTCAAAAAGAAAAAAAAACTAAATGATAGAAACAATTTGATATTTTATTTTACTTTCATATTTTTTCCTTCCACTGTCATAGTTACAAATTTTGTGTAATGAACGCATAAAATAGTGTAAATAATTTATATCAGGAAGTGTAATACATTAATATTACTTTTTATGTTGTATTTATTTGATGTTAAAATCTTGCCACTACCTCTCCCTTCGAAATCTAGTTTTATTATGAAATAAAAATAATGATGACACTGATGACCGGAATAAATGAAAAGCGAAAGCGCACTCAGGTGTGACGTGGACAAAACAGAAGGGATAAAAAAGATAGATGAATGCTGTCACTGGCTTTTTTGCAAATGGCAGAATTTTTTCCTACTTTCTTGACAATTGTCGTTAAATTTTGAAAACTTCTCACGATATATTTATAAATTTTAGCCTATGTGTTATTCTGATTTATAAGCTATACTACTGTAAAGTTTCATTAAAATCCATTCAGTTGTTTTTGCGTGAAAGACCCACAAAGATACTCACAAACTTTCGCATTTATAATATATATTAGATAATCAGGTAATTTAGGAGGCGTTTACATAATATGGCTACAATTACAGAGACACCATCGGCGGACGTTGAGAGCAATGCGCTTCGAGCCATTTTCTTGCTAAAAAATGAAGTCGTCTACACAAATTTTGGGCGAATAATTTCAAAATGTTCTTTAAAATATTTAAATGAAGCTCAGGATTCTAAAATCACATCAAAAGTACCAAATTACCTAACCCTGCCGCTCATTTACTCCCTCACACTAGAAAACCTTAAAGCTTCTCTGCCCAATTAAATTCTTGGGAATTCCTCATTTTTAAATCTCCTAACTATTATACACTTATCGGAGCCAAAAATGTTGAATTTGCTAAGGTCCAAACCAATGTGCTGTCAATGTTGAGTTTTCTGAAACTTAATCCTAAGAATTTAGTTGAAAAATGAAGCGTGTGGAGGTGTTCTAGTGAAGGAGTATAAATCGGCTTCAGGATTAGATTATTTTGTATTTTTATTCATATTGTGAATCCTGAGCTCAATTTGAATATTTTGAGGAACAATTTGGAATTATCTGCGCAACATTTGGATATTTGGCAACTTCAATTTCCAACGAGAAAATGACGCCAATCATTCTTTTTCCAACGTACGCCAATGATGTCTCTATAACTGTCCTCAAATTCTAAAAATACCTCCTAAATCGCCTGATTTTAGTCTAGTAGAACATATTTGGGGCTAATTTGAAAATAGAGTAAGAAGATATGACATATAAAAATATTAAATGTGTACTGAAACAAAACTCCCAGAAGAATGGAGGATCTCCGATGCAGAAATTACAAAAAAAAAAAAACAAAGATGAAATTTATATATACCGGGACTTTTAAAACTTGTTGTTGGCACTAAACGATATCCTACCAAATACTAAAAGAAAAAAAAAATACATTAAGCCTATGTTGAGATTGTTTCAAGTAGATGAAGACTTTTGTCCTGTAATATATTAGTTGTTTTCTAATTATTAATTTTTCAAGATAAAAGTTACACTATGTTTTAAAAATTGATTATGTTATTTCAATAAGAACAAGTTACAGATATTATAAAAAAAGTTACAGTTCCGATATATTAATTTTTATTAATCGAAAACATTAATTTTTTTAGAAATTGTAAGTGTACGAACACTTTTGAAGGCCACTATATATAATATTCAGATTGATATGATTTAAGTAGGATCTAATTTTATCCAAATTATCGTCCAACACTCAATGAAAAAATATAGTTCAAAAGTATTTTTAATGAAGGAGAAAATATCTGAATAAAATAATTTTGTTGCGTAATATTTTTTTGATGTTACCTTTCCTCGTAAGCACATTTCTTTTTGTATATCGAATAATATTTATGAGACACATTTACACTTTCATTTAAACTTATTTCAAAACTACTGAAGTATTCCGTAATCGTCTGCACAAATTAAACATTTTAACATTTATTCATTCTCACATATTTTTTTATTTTAATATTTATTGCAATATCTTCTCTCTCTCTCCGCTATTTTTAATCGCAATAGCTTCATGAATTTTCATTTTGGGATTCTGAAAATTTTCACGAAGGTGGTTTGATAATACACTGGCCTCAAAAAGTTAAGGTACAACATGTTTTTCGAAGCTCACCATAAAAAAAATGGCAGTAACAATAAAATGCATAGTTTACATGAATGATAATAACGAACTTTAAAAACATTAATGCAAAAACGATTGCTACAACTTTTATTTTATAGAAAAGAACGTATATTTATGAGTGAGAGAAAAATATGCAAATATCAAGCTTTCGTACTTTTGTGTGTAAGTTGTGTTGATTTTCAACAGTTGTTGGCAGTTTCGGTGACAATAGTCAATAGAGTTTAGAAAATGTCTCAGAGACGTCGTTTACCCAATTCGTTAAGGTGGCGGGCAGTTGGATGGATGGAAATGGGATTGTCGCAGGCTGATGCTGCTAGACTTCTCAATGTGTCTCGTAGTGTTGTTCAGCGACTTTGGGATCAATACCAATCCGAAGATTCTGTGTCCAGAAGACTTGTTCCAGGCCGACCACGAGCTACAACACCTGCAGAAGACCGTTTTCTAGCTCTTTCGGCACGAAGGAGAAGAACCACTACTGTGCCGCATCTCGTTGCAGACCACTTTCAAGCATCAGGAAGAAGTATCTCCGCTACTACGGTGCGAAATCGTCTTCACAATGCAGGTCTGTATGCAAGAAGACCAGTTGTGTGTGTTCCCCTCAACGGACGACAGCGAAGGAACCGCTTATGCTGGGCAAGAGAACATGTTTCTTGGACGCAGCAACAATGGGCTTCTGTGCTGTTCACAGACGAGTCCAGATTTACAATGGAGAGTGATTCAAGGCGTCTACTGATCTGGAGGGAACAGCGCACTAGATACCATCAATCCAACACTGTTGAAAGACACAGTTATAGAGGTGTTGGAATCCTGGTTTTGGCAGGGATCTCGCTCGGTGGCCACACTGACCTGCATGTGTTCCATGGAGGAACCGTAACTGGTCTTAGATATCGGGATGAGACCCTTGATCCATATGTCCGCCCATATGCTGCTGCTATTGGTAACGACTTCATTCTGATGGACGATAATGCACGACCTCACCGAGCTCGGATTGTTGAGGAGTATCTGGAGGATCACGGTTTGGAACGAATGGAATGGCCAGCTCGATCTCCAGACCTGAATCCGATAGAACATCTTTGGGACTATCTTGGCAGAGAGGTTGCTGCTTTAAATCCTCCTCCAAGGTCGTTACATGAGCTGAAACAAGGCTTACTCTGTGTCTGGTCTTCGCTTCCTATTCCGCGGTGTCCGACA
Organism: Trichonephila clavipes; assembly: GCA_019973935.1. Lineage (NCBI taxonomy): Eukaryota > Metazoa > Arthropoda > Arachnida > Araneae > Nephilidae > Trichonephila > Trichonephila clavipes. The sequence goes on along the minus strand of BMAU01001458.1, from coordinate 142,915 downwards.
ACTTAATAAACAGCATGGGAAATCGATGCCGCCAATGCATTCAAGTTAGGGGTGGACACATTCCTTATTAGAACCCATTTTTGTATTGTTTTTATGCCATTTTACCACATAACACTGTGATGTGCTGTTTTCTCCAAGAATGGACTTTTCCGCAGAGATTGCCTTTTTTGTTATAAATCGTTTTTGCAATACACTTATACAAATTTCTATGACGCATTCAATAAAAAACTATTTAATGCACATATCCTCCAAATTTTTTGTTTCTACATTCATTCATTTGCAAATTAGACACAAAAACCCGGTTGTACCTTAACTTTTTGAGGCCAGTGTATTAATCAATATGAAGAACATTCAGATCATACAGCAAATTTTGCATTTTAAGCTTCGATTCTTTTACCAAAATTATATTCAAAACAGTTTTTAAACATTCATTATACATTAAAATAAATTTGCTAGAATTAAAATTTTAAATTTTTTAAAATCTAAATCAAACTTTAATTGAACATATATTTAACACAATAAGTTGCGATAAAAAAATCTAATTTATCTCGGAAAAGGTTTTGTATTGTGTTTTTAATTACTTTTTATTCATATCCTTCCATAAAGTTTCAAATACAAACAAATGTTGTAGGAGAAAAATATTTTCTAATTTTGCATAATTGTTTATTTTTGCTTCACTTAGATTTAAATGACGTTTTACTAGACGGACTAAAGTCACAAAAAAAATTTGTCTTATTTTCAGTTGTATAATTGCTATAACCGAGCATTTCATGCTGTTTAATAATTAAACATTTAAATCATTACATATTTTTAAATAAAAATTTCGATGTGTGTATAAAGTTCATGAATTTTCTTGAATTTCTAAATTTCTCCCAATTCGCAAACAGTAAAACATTCTTAAAATATGCATTCTATACTCAACAATAAGTAACATATTACTTGGCAACATCTCTTCTTTTCTCGTTCTCCAAAGAATAATTCGCCAAATGGCAATTATCACACATTCCTTACGAAAAGCTTTCTTCCAGTAACTCGGTCATATGATCTACTAAAATGTATAAACAGTTGTTAAATTGAAGTATATACACCGAACCATTCTTTTGTTTCATTAAAAGTTGTCATTTCTGTACTTCTCTTTTTGATGTGTAACATCTTTCCTCTCGGTTGCTGAATATTTGTGGGGAGTGATTTCGTGAAAAGGGACGGATGTGTGTAACAGGATGTGACGTAAGCGCCCGTTATTTGATTTGACCAATGAGAGTGCGTGGTTGTGTCTTTTCATTACCCTCGCATGGGAATCCAACTCTAGTAGTCACCAAGCGCTCGAGCGCTTGACTCTAAGTCCGTTAGTCACGATATTGGGGACATAAGTGCGGCAGAATGCTTATTTGAAAATGGACAAACAGTAATTTCGGTGGTCGTATACATTTCTTCGAATCAAATGGTTAAGAAAAAAATTAAAATTTTCCTGCATTTTGTACTTTTACCATATACCGAAGGTGGTTCTGCTCTTTTAAAGAAAACTATCACTCGCTTCCCATGATTTTGAGTGGTGATTTTAACCTTAATTTCAGTTTGCCAAAAACTGAGCCACTCATAGCATTTATGAATGATGAAATCAAGCTCGAAATAAGCACAAATTAGAATGTTTCGACTGCAAACAGTGGTACTGTTATTGACGCTGTTTTTCAACGGTTTTTAAATACTTTGAAATCACAAGTATATGTGTAATACTTTACTTATCATAAGTCTATTGTCTCCCTATTCCCCAAATTGAACAAGAACAATTAGTTTTGATGAAATATTGCATTACTCCTTTTGTTAATTAAATACAATTTTCATTAAAGATATAATTAATAATTATTCGATAGAAAATTATTTCCAACCGTACCCGATTCATATTTTTTTTCTGGAAAAAAAGGTTATATTGCGTATTAACCAGGATAACATATCATATGTTACATATCATATGTTACACATCTTATGCGGCTATTGAAAGACTCGTTTCTTTTTCTCTCTCTCTCTCACTTAATATACTTTAGAATAAGCTTTCGATAACTGAATACTTTAATAATAGATGGCGCTGTGTGATCAAAATTATTCCAGAACAGTTCCGAAAGTTTTTATCATATCACAGAAAATCTACATTTAATATCTATAATTTGAAGGATTACTTCCGAAAACTTTTACCTATCTAAAAATATTTATCAATTAAACTTCGGATTGAAGTTAAAAATGCAGCGTAGGGACTGACTCAAAATATGATTGTTTGTATACAATCTGTAATGCTCAAACTCAGTGGCGCAACAGCCCTTGAGGGCCAGGGCCTACTGTGCTCATCATAGTACGTGACCATTGGGCGCTGAGATGCATGATCAGATGTCCTAATCAGGTAGTCAGTTTGAAGCGAGAATCCCTCTGTTTAAGTCCCCACGCAAGCTTGGCACTCATTTATCGACACACTGCAATAGGGAATATATTCTGTAATATTCAGCTATAAAAAGAAGTTAACAAACACTCTATTTACTGAAAATAGAATTCAGAAAAACTTTTAAGCATTCTTATATTTTTAGCATTAATTTTTTACTTTTTAAGAGTAAAAAAAATCATAAAATTTCTAATAATTATTTCCAAAAAGAGGGATTTTTAAAAATGTTACGCATTAATGTATGCCAAACTAACAATTTGTTTTTGTCATTTTTTGCCAGGCGATTTGTTATAAGAGTCCAAATATTTTAATATCTATCATGAATAAATTCTCAGATGTATGAATTTTAATACTCCACTAAAATAATATCCTTTGCTTTTGAAAACATTTGTTATGTTTTAAAAACTATTTGCTTTATATTTTGAGGCAAAATTTAAGCTTTATCTCGCTTGAATAAATAACCATTTTTATTTGAATTCAATTAGCTTTTACCTCAATAAATAAATATATTTTATTTTTTGACTTACAACCGTTTTAGCTGAAATAATTTATATAAATGAAAAGCGCTTTCTTCTCTAAGTAGACTTTGGGCTAGATTTTTACTAAACGACACAATAGATTTCCAAATGAAATATTATCCAGATCGAGAAAATACGGTTGGATATTTGTGAAACGTGTCCAGGAACACAAACCAGTTCATTTTTACGTAATATATTCTTCATTGCTAAAAATTTACTATCATCATTATTAGGTAAAAGAAAAATTCTTATTGCCTGATAAACAAATGACAATTAATTTCTGACGTGTACAATGACAAAATAAAATTAAAAATATCATTAAGCTATTAATTTTGATTATTCATATCTCGTCTTCCGTGATCTCAGTATTAATCTAAAATTTAATTGAGTTTCAACAAGTAAAAAATATTAACTAGAACTTATCAAGAACGAATATTAATGAATGTTAAAATACCTTTCAGAAATATAACAAGTAAATATCATTTCTCCCTTTAACTTATCAGATACATCTTATTTTTAATCTGTATATTTTCGAGAAACATTGACAATCACATCTAAATTAGTCATTTATTAGCAATATTTTAAATAAATTCTGTGACTCATGATAATCACATAAAAAGTATATCTTTTATTCAAACGTTTGTTATGTATTTTTAAATATAAACTTTATTTTCAATTATGTGATTAATTGAAAAGAAAAACTTATAATGTAATATTTTTCTTTTTACGTTAGCTGAAAAAATGTCAAATTAATTTTGATAAATTTCATGAAAACATTTATTTAAATGTTACTACATAAAATTAACATAGCTTCCTTTTTCATTAATTGTTTCTTGTAATTTAAATATTGCTTATTCATTTCTTGCAAATAAAGTTTAATTTCTTTGAAATGTAGACATTTACTATCAAATTAAAATGCTGAAAACATCTCTTTCTATATTTATGTATAATACATTATCATTATTATTTGATATGTGTATTTATTTTTGAAAAATGCAAATTTTTAAACTTATGTGCATATGAATTTAATTAGACCTATGTAATCCAAGTTTTTAATAAGATTCACATTATTATGCATAACTCTGGCTAAGAATGAAATACGAGGGTGGTTTGGGAAGTTCCGACAAGACATTTTTTCTTACTTTTTTTCAACATATTCTCCTTGTAATTTTACACACTTATCACAGCTATGTTCCCATCTCTGTTATCCGTCCAAATAGTACTCGGCGTTTTTATCTGCAAAATAATTGTTCACGAAAGTGATTGCCTCTTCATTTAATGAAAATCTCCGTCTTTGAGCGCAATTTTGAGATGAGGGAGCAAAGTGAAGTCACTTGGGGCTAGATCTGATGAGTAGGGTGGATGGTCAAGCAGTTCAAACCTTAATTCATGTATTTTCGCCATGTCAACTTTCGAGGTGTGAGACGGCGCGTTGTCTTGGTGAAACAGGATTTTCTTTTTCTGCAAATGTGGCCGTTTTTCCGCAAGTTCTGTCTTAAGCTTTGTCAAATAATGATACTTAGTATGCTTCTGTAATGTTTTTTTTCTTTTTTGAAGATAATCGATTAAAATAATCCCATGATTATTCCAAAAAACAATAGACATCACTTTCCAAGCCGATAAAATAGTTTTTGCTCTTTTCCCCTTTGCAGTCCTCTGTTTGGACTGTAATTTTGTTTCGGGCATATAATGGTGTATCCGAGTTTCATCTGCAGTAATTAATCGGTGCCAAAACTCGGATTTATTGCGCCTAAACTGCGCCAACAGAGAGTTAGAAGTATTCATTCAAACACGTTTTGGGTCTAACGTGAGCAAACGCGGCACTCAATGCGCGGACAGCTTTCTCATGCCTAAATGCTGATTTAATATGTGACAAACGTGTTTTTTACCTGTTGATAACCTTTTCTATCTCTCACTTTAAATCGGCGGTCGTCTAGCACCATTTGGTAAACTTTGGCGATGTTTTCAACGGTAGTTGCAGTATTTTAGTCCCGGACGTTCATAGTCTCCCAAGTTCTTACGGCCACGTTTAAATTCAGCTAACCAAACTTTCACTGTAGTAAAAGATAGTGCAGAATCCTTATACACAGAATCCAACTGATCTTTGATTTGCGTAGGCGTATTGCCTTTCAAAAACGAAAATTTAATGACAGCTCGATACTCAATTTTGTCCATATTCATAAAAACAGTCGCATCAACTCACTCAAACAACTGTTGCATAATACCTGCGCGTCAAAAATGGCTGAAACTTTGGTAAGCAACTGTCAACAGATGAATAGCGAAATACACAAGCTTTTATTGACAAGTGCTGCTATCTTCACGTTGAGGTCGGACACTTTTCAGACCACCCTCGTAAGTAAAAAATAGATTAAATAATATCAACAGTATTTTATTGTATTGTTATTGCAATAAAACTAAATACTAAAAACAAAGTTCCAACTTCCATTTAAAATAAATATTTAAAAAATGAGTTTTTTTGTGGGGGGATAAATTTAATGGAATAAGATTCATTTTTTGTCACGAACACTTATTGCCAGAAAAATAGACCACGACATCAGAAACTACACTGCTGGCTACCTTAAATGCAACACCCTGAAGGAAGCATGCAAATAACATGAAATTTACAGCATGCATTAGCGGAGGTGAGATATGCAAATGTTTAGAATTTCACCACAGCTAGTTCAGCAATTGTATATTTCTAGTGGTTTTTTCACAAAATGATCAGTTATGTCTCGATGAAAACAGTGATCAGTTTTGATCAAGTATCCGAGTTCGACAGAGGAAGGGTAGTGGCCTACCGAGCTAGTGGATTATCTTTCAGGGAAATCAGTAGTCGTATTGGACGAAACCAAACAACTGTAAGGCGGATATGTGACCGTTGGACGCAAGAGGGTATGACGTACCGAAGTGGTCGATCACATCTACCTCAGTGCACCACTTCTTTCGAGGACAGGCAAATAGTCCGGATGGCAGTGACGGAACACTCAGTCACATCATGAACCAAAGTACAGCACATTGAGTCTGTAACACATCATTCAGTGTCTGCGCGTACCATTCGACGCCGTTTACAGCAGAATGGTATGTCCACAAGACGTCCATTGCTTGGTCTACCATTGACGCAAAACCACACACGTCTCCACCGCCAATGGTGCGACGAAAGAAGGATGGGGGCGGCAGAATGGGATGAAATTGTCTTTACTGACGAGTCACGCATCGGTCTGCAACACCACAATGGTCAGATTCGAGTCAGGAGACACTGTGGATAGAGAATGCTGAACAGCTGCGTTATGCACCACCACACTGGTCCTGCACTGGGTATTATGGTATCAGGCGGTATTGGATATCACTCTCGAACTCCTCTAGTACGCATTGTCGGTACTTTAACCCTCTAAGTGGATACCTTCCTCCTGAAAAGTTATTCCGAAAGCGTTTTACTATTATTTTGCTATTCCCTTCAAAAAGGCAACATACTTCAATTCTTTCCCCCTTTTAGAACTTGGGAGGTCGAATGGGGCAATTTTATGACCTAGTTCGGTTCCTTTGTCAAGTAAGAAACAAGAAATCAATCGTTTACAGTTAGCTTTTAAGTTGCCTTGGGCAATCTTGTATGAAAACCGTAGTTCTACTCTGGCGTTTTCCCCATAGATTCAGTCACAGTAAAATTAAAACAAAATGCAGGGTAAAAAAAAACATGAAATAAATGGCGTGTTAAAAGTTGAAAAATAGTTATATTTTCTTCAAACAAAATTTATTTTTCTGTCATTTTTTAAAAATTAAAAAAATATTTTGGCATTGCGATTTGAACCAGAAAAAAAAGCATCCTGTATTCATTTTTGAATATGAGAGTAAGAAAAGCGCTCACTTTCCTGTTTTTAAAAAATTTATGAGGTAAAAAGAGTAAAGGCCCTATCTTTTTTAAACATTAAGACAATAAATGGTGCATATTTATGAAATAAAACAGATCTTTCTCTATTCAATTATATTTTTAATTTAGAATAATATAAAAAATTATTTCAATGCTTTTAATTCAGTGGTTCTCAAACTTTCACTACTGGCGCCCCCTTTTCAATCACAATTTTTATCACGCCCCCCTTATACATAATTAATGTACTGAATGCAATAATAATGCTTTTGACGCTAAAGCTACAATACGATCATAATTATAAACCGTACAAATTACCAAGATAAGTATTACATTTTGTATATCTTACTTTTAAGTAATATTTTTTTTTTTGCTTCTTAGTTCAATTCACTATAAAAGCGTGTATTTTAGTTTGTTTTAAAACTATAATTCATTTTATAGTTATTTTTACTATACACTATAAAAATCACAATTCCAGTGAATGATTTAATTAAGAGAAAATATACTTACCTACTTTCAAGGACTTTTCAATTTTTCGTAGAAAATTTGAGAAAAAATCCAATAAAACTAAAGAAAATGTTCCAAATAAATAATGCCCTTAATAAAGGACATAAATTCCAGACACTTTCGCAAACAACACAGGAACGTTATTTTCCAGCTAAACTCAAATCAACTCAAACGTTTCATGTCTCACGCTTTTCTGATATTTACCTTCGCTATCTAGATTAATATGCATTATTTCAGTAGGTTCTTCAATTGCTTGATCAGTTTCAACTTCCTTTAATAGAGATCACAGATGCCATTTTTTTAATATTCTGCTTATTTACACTTATAAACCATAATAAGTCGTACAACACAGCAATCAAAACTACAAAATTGTTCATGGGGAAAATGTAGCATGTTCTAAAACATAATTGCGTAAAACGTTTTTTATTATGCATTATATGTTTCAGAATACTCATGCTTATCCATATATCATAAAAAAACTTTCATCTTTTTTCACATGGAAAAAAGATGAAACAGAAATATATTATATATATTTACAACTTCCCTAAAAAAAACGGAGATAACCATACCAATAAGTTCGAAGGTCAGCTAAAGTAATATTTTAGGTTAAAAGAAACGTAATAAAAAATCTCTCATCGTTTGATATCGTTAAAAGAAACGTAAAAACAATCTCTCATCGTTCTCATAATGACCGCAAAGCAAACAAAATATTTGTTTAATTTGGTTATAGGATCAAAGATGGCTAATGAGCGTTTAAAGTGGAATCTTTTATTTTTGATGATCACCAGATGATAAAAATAAATTACATCAGTGTAAATGTGTATTTTTATTATGTCAGAAGGCATCTTGTTTTACTTCATTCCAAAAAATTATTTTTAAACCTTTTATTTTCAATATGCTCACGCCCCCCTCGCTGGGTTACCACCCCCCCCTGCCCCACAGTTTGAGAAACACTGTTTTTAATTTATTTAAATTTAAATCATATAAATGAAATTTTTATGTTAACTGAATATTTTTCGGAAAAAATCTAAATTTTCATTCCTAGTGCTCTCCTTTTCGAACTCCTTGTATTAAATAAAAATATCTTTTCTACATCGGCATTTGTGATGGACATAACACACATTCAGTCAATAATTTTTAATTTTAATGGGGGATATACTTCTTCAAATGCGCTTGACAGTACTTCTAACCATTTTCTACTCAAGTTAAATTTCTTATCTTTCTGTTTCTTTTATTACAAGGAAAAATGTCACACATCGATAACTACATTTTCACAAAATTCAGTCATTACAAATTTTATTGTGAGAAAAATTCTCCCTAATTAATTTTGTCTTTCAAAACAGTACACTTAAAACAATTTTGTTCAGTGAAGTTAACCGACAGTTCCACAATGTATTCATACCAAATTTTAAAAACAAATTTTACACTTGGAAATGTGTCCTGTATTAAATTTTTCAGTATACACAAATATTTCCTGCTGTAGGGAAGATATAGTATGAGATGTGGTGTGCGGTTGTGAAAGAATGTTTTCGTACGTGTAGACTATTTTTGAAAATTTAAATATCACTGAAGCTGATCATATAACTGCAAGTGAGCCTTATTTTAATGTGTGCTGGTATCAAAGTAAAACACTTTACTATATTAAACAACCTATGGGTTTATACTCAATATCAAACTATTCGCAAAATGGCTTACAACTTCTATTCAAATTGTAAAGAAACTGAAATATTAATATATCTTACTGCAGTCAAAAATATTCATAAAATGTTAGTATCCTTTTCCCCACTTATTTCTGTACATTTTAAAAACTGTAGCTGAATGCAATTTTTTATATTTATAAACGAGGCATAACAGCTCACACAGTCGTAAAAATGTATTTAACATTTTTAAATATACTACTATAAAACGTATATGGATTGTAAGATCAGTTGTAAAATCCTAAAAGCTTTTAGAGGAGCTAAAAACATGTAATTTTGGATTGATCAAATTTTTACTATAATACACAAATATACATGTTATTAAGCAAATACATTTGAAAAATCAAACTTCCTTCTGAAATAAACGTAATTGAAAAAAAAATGTTTTATTGCAAATGAGTGGAAATACATGATTATCTAAGGGGTATCCCTAAAGTGAGGTAATCCTCAAACTTAAGACTCAAACTCAGTGGCACAACAATCCATGAGGGTCAGGAACTACTGTGCCCATTATAATACACGTGACCATTGGACGCTGAGGTATATGAACAGATGACCCGATTTGGTGTTCTGTCTGAAGAGAGACCTTCAGGGTTTAAGACCCGAAGCAAGCTTGGTACTCATTTATCGACACAATGTAGCGGGGATGAAAGGCAGAGTCGACCTTGCGCAGCCCGTTAATAGAACCCCAGACCTGTAGTGGGGAAGAACTATACACTATCACTCGATCCTATTCGGTGAAAAATAAAATTTAATGTTAGAATCTTATATAAATCCCTAATGAATGAGGGAGTCCAAACTTTTTTTTTCATGTAAACTGTTTAGACGAAATGGTTAATTATGAACATTTCACAAGTTGCATAAATTAAAATTGTTGGGGTGAGGCGAGTGAACTATTTTTTCTGGCGGAAGGATAACTGAGTGATCCACCCACGCGCTCTTTTTCCCGCCTTCACTCCCGCGCATTCCTTCTACGAGGTTGACGAGCTGACCGTTCGCTGTGTGCTTTTGAATCAGACTTGCTGTGTGCAGTATCCGCGATCAATATTTTCGTATGTATATAAATAAATGTGATGTCCCAAGATACCGTTGTAGAAGTGATTTCACAAATGAACAACAAGTGGTAGCAGAGCGTGGTTAATCTGTGTGACGAGTTAGTTGACTTTGTGAACGTTTAAACCTTTCTACTTACAATGGATAAAATAACTATTCCCGATTTAAACGGAACGAACTACTTCATTTGGGAGCTTAAGATGAAAGCTGCCCTTAGCTTAAAAAGATTGGCCCCTCTAATCTTAGAGGATAAGCCTGAAGACCTTACCCGTAAAGATGAAATGGACTGGATTACGAAAACTCAGATGCAATAGCATACATTAAGTTATCGCTCGCAGATGAGCAAGCCTTACAGTTCGCGGCGGAAGACAACGCGAAAGTGCTGTGGGATAAAATTAGAGCGACTTACATGGGCGAAGGTGAAGACCGAAAAATTGACGCGGGCAATGAACTCAAGAACATCCGAATGAAAAATGGCGAAACTGTAGCAGATTATATTGCAAGAGCGCGGGGGATTTCGACTAAGTGTCACTCCCTTGGACTGGATGTGTCGCCGAGGGAATTGGTCTACCATACCGTTAGAGGATTAAATGGAAAATTCTCCAAAGTGCGGGATATTCTGAAAACGCAAAGAGGAAAGAGCATGGACGAAATATTACAAATTTTAAGGGAAGAAGAAGCAACTTTAAACTTGTCAATTAAAACTCGCATGGATGGAATTAATGAAGCATTTTATTGTAAAAGAAAAAATGAAAAGCAAACGAGACTGTGTTATATTTGCAGAAAATCAAATCATCTAGCTAAGGACTGTTATTATAGAAACAAGAACTCTCCAAGTACAAGCCAAAGAAACAATTCTTCTAGAAATGGACACGTATTTACAGCTTACCATCGAAAAGAAAAACCTTGTGACAATATCTGGATTCTGGATAGTGGTGCATCCTGTCATATGGCTAAAGAACCTGTGTGGTTCAAAAATATTAGTCCAGAAGTGATTGACATTTACTTAGCCGATAAAAATTCTAAAATGATGAGCCAAGGAACTGGAAACGTTTCAGCTAAAACTGTGAGTACAAAACATTGTAATTCTATTAATCTAACAATTACTGATGTCAGTTATGTTCCTCAATTAAGATGTAATTTACTGTCTGTAACATGTTTAATGGATAAAGGTTGTAAGATTAAATCAGAAAATAATTGTGTATTGATATATGATAAAAATGATAAATTAATAACTAAAGCATTTAAAAATAATGGTAGATTAGAAATTAAATTAGAACCTATGTATAATTCTGAATGTTTTATTTCTGACCAATCTACTAATAATTATGAAATTTGGCATAACAGGTTATGTCATTTAAATTGTAAATATATGCTTAAAATGAAAGATTATATTGATATTGATAATGTAAATAATTTCACATGTGAAACTTGTGATATAAGTAAGGTAACCAGAAAACTCATCATAGTATTGATATATATCAAAGCTCACAAATTCTTGAGTTGCTCCATGCCGACCTGTGTGGTCCAATTAATATCGAATCGCATGGTGGTGCAAAATATTTTATGGTAATTGTAGATGATTTTTCTGGCATGTACTTTACTTATTTCTTAAAAAATAAATATGAAGTGTTTGATATATTTTCTCAATTTAAAGCCAAATATGAAAATTTAACTGATAAAAGGATTAAAAAGATAAGAACTGATAATGGGTTAGAATTTGTAAATGAACAACTAGATACTTACCTGGCTAATTCAGGAATATTTCATGAAAAAAACTATTCCATACAATAGTGAATCAAATGGCAAGGCAGAAAGAGCCAACCGTGTTCTTCTAGAAAGGGCTAGATCTTTATTATATGAAAGTAAACTTCCTTTAAAATTTTGGGCTGAAGCTATTAATTGTAGTACTCAAGTATCTAATGTTACACCACGAAAAGGGAAAGAAAAAATCCCGTTAGAAATTTGGACAGGTAATAAACCAAAAATTAAATTATCTGAAAAATTTGGCTGTGTGGCCTATTTTCACGTTCCGAAAGTATTGAGAAATAAATTTGAAGTTCCAGGAAGACGTGGAATTATGCTAGGATATGCTAGAGAAAGGAGGGGATATCGAATTTATGATATTAAAAATCAAAAAGTAATTGAGGAGAGATCAGTTAAATTTAATGAATATTTAAAAGGTAGTAATTATTTAGGTGAGATAGAAAATGAAACATGGGATATTGACTCATTTTTTGAAGTCTCTCCCGAAAGAAACGAAATTAATCAAAATACAGAGAATGGAGTGTCGTATAATTTTGATATAAATAATGGACCTGGAGCAATTGAGAATGATAACTCAATTCCCCTTCAGACCACGTCATCACCTCGGACAGGCAGAATCCAAATTCCGGTACTTGAATTGAATGATGTGCAAAATCAAATCCCTGTTAGAAGATCGGAAAGACTAAAATCTAAGCTGATGTCTGTCCATTTGGTGAATAATGTACCAAACTCTTATTTTTGAGGCAGAAAATAGTGCTAATTGGAAAAATTGAAATTAGCAATGGAGAATGAATTAGATTCGTTAGATAAACATAAAGTTTGGGAAATTGTACAAAAACCTGCGAAATCAAAATTAATAAAAACTAAATGGGTATATAGCTTAAAACAAGATGATGCTGGGAAAAATATAAAATACAAAGCAAGGCTTGTAGCAGCTGGTTTTAATCAAATTAAAAACATAGATTATTCAGAGTCGTATTCACCAGTTGTAAACATTGAATCTTTTCGATTGTTAATTGCACTTGCAGCTAAATTAAAGTTAAATGTTAATTTCTTTGATGTAAAAACTGCATACTTATATGGTGATTTAGAGGAGACGGTGTATGTATTACCCCTCCTGGTTATGAAAAATTAATTGGAGATGATAAAGTTTGTAAATTGAAAAAAAAAAGTATTTATGGTTTGCCACAGTCTGGTAGAAACTGGTACATGAAAATAAAGGGTGAATTAGAAAATTTTTGGTTTAAAACAATTAGCTTCTGATAATTGTGTTTTTATTAAATCTGTTAATCAAAGTGTTCTTATATTATGTATGTATGTAGATGATTTAGCTATTTTTTTTGTAACAATGATAAAATGTATGAAGATATTGTTAGTAGGATTAAAAATGTATTTGAAGTGGTTGAAAACAAAACTAATAAGTTTTTAGGCATGGAAATTGAAAAATGTGAAAATGGTATTTATTTATCCCAGTGTGACTACATTAATTCATTATTAGTCAAACATAATTTAGAAAACTGTAAAAGTGTGAAAACTCCAATTGTGAAGGGGGAAGACAAAATTTTTCCCTCTACAAATGAATTTATTGATATTACTATGTATCAGGAATTAATTGGTGAACTTTTATATTTAGCTAATAGAACTCGACCTGATATTTCTTTTGTAATATCTTATTTATCCCAATTTAATCATAATCCAGAGAAGAGACATTACAATTTGGCTAAACGAGTGTTAAGATATTTGATGGGCTCAAAAGATAAAAAATTGTTTTATGAAAATGAATTTGGTATTTTAAATGCTAGTTCAGATGCTAGTTGGGAAATGCAGAAAATGGAAAATCATTTTCTAGAGGTGTAGTTTTACTAGGTAATTCATTAATTTTATGGAAATGTCGTAAACAAAAGAGTGTTAGTTTATCAACATGTGAAGCAGAGTTATTTTCTATTTCTGAAATTTGTAAAGATATAATTTGGACTGTAAATTTGTTAACTGAATTAAAATGTGAACAATTTATAAATAATGCTGTAACTTTAAATTCAGATAGCCAAGCAGCAATTCAGTGGATTAAGGGTACCCGTTCTTCAAATAAATCAAGGCATATGAACTTACGTTTTCATTTTATAAAGGATTTAATTGAAGATACTGTAATTAAATTAGAATATGTCCAAACAGAATTTTTAATTGCAGATTTCCTTACGAAAGCCATGAATGTAGAAAAGTTGGAATATTCAATGCAAAAAATTGCATTACTCTCTTGATTTTATGTCACTGTGTTTATTGTTATATTTTATGTGTATTGTGTATATGTCTATAATGTTTGTAATGTTTAAAAAAAAATGTATCACTCGCAGGAGGGGTATGTTGGGGTGAGGCGAGTGAACTATTTTTTCTGGCGGAAGGATAACTGAGTGATCCGCCCACGCGCTCTTTTTCCCGCCTTCACTCCCGCGCATTCCTTCTACGAGGTTGACGAGCTGATCGTTCGCTGTGTGCTTTTGGATCAGACTTGCTGTGTGCAGTATCCGCGATCAATATTTTCGTACTTATATAAATAAATGTGATGTCCCAAGATACCGTTGTAGAAGTGATTTCACAAAAGAACAACAAAAATTAACCGTTATAGTTTACATAAATTTTTAAGGGTGCAAAAGGTGTATTTCGGCTGCATGAATTAATTTTAAAAGGAATACAGTTACGAAAAAGTATTACAAATCTATCTAAAAAAGGGTTGGTTACCTTACATATTGTCAAACACAACAAAGTATTGGAAACCAATTCCACAATTCGTTGTTATAAAAATGTATGGAAAATTACAAGATTTATTTTTGCATTTGTAATTTATATATATATAATTTTTCCTGGGAACTTTAAAAGCTAGAGCGGCATCCATCAAAACCGCGGTTCTCTCTCTGTTTTTCCAGATCGCCCCTGGCTAAGCCGGCTCTGCCATAGTAAGTGAAAATGCCGGATTTTGTTTGTCAAGATCATTTTATAGCAGACTGCATTTTTCATGTATTTTAGATGGTCGTTTTATATTTTCTACATCAATATCTTAATGTCTGAATTTAAAATTACATAAAATTCTTGACATTCGCATCAATGACCATGATAATTTTTATTAGTATATGAATGTGTCATCAAACGATTACATGACTAATATTAACATATTATTTTAACCATTTAATTAATATTAAGTATAATATAACGCACACAAATTTTCTGAACTTTAAAATAAATATTTCGAAAACTACTTCAGATATACTCAAAATTTTTCATTCCTACGCTTTAGCTTCTCAGTTTTGCTTCTATGTAAGAATTTATTGTAATTGTATATTCATCAATTTTTTTAGTATATTTTTGCTCTTAGCATGCAGTTTTCAACTGAATTGTATGAAATCTTCGAAATATATTAAAAGATACCAAAGAAGCTTTATAATAAAATTTGAAATTTTTATTATACTCAAACAATTGCTAAAACTTATGGTAAATAATTTTTTACTGCGCGATGCATTTTTTTTTTCGAAATTTCAAATGGAATTTCTAACATAAAATGTCTAGCTTTATACGGTCGAGATTTCAAAAAATATCCAGATTTTAATTACTTATTCAGTTAGCCTTTAAAAAAGATAAATGTTGAGGTATTTTGTATAAATAGATATTTTTGAATAATAATTCGAATGTTTTTGAATAGCTTGAATTTAAAATTGATTTTTATGTTTATTTCTATAAATAAATGTCTACTGTAAATGTTTCCGTATATTTTTGATTACCATTTAATCAAACATTCAAGTTATAAAAAAATGTGTGAACATCTTCATTCATGTTGTCTTTGATGTAAACTGAAGTTCAAGCACTTAAAATTCAAATATAATTCGGTGTACTTTAACAATATATAACTAGGCACTTTACTTAAACTTCCTTGAACACTTGGGCTTTGAAATCTAAAAAAAAAACTAATAAATCCTAATTAGTTTTTTTCTCATTACTACTTTTATCAAAGTGTAAGAAAATGTTTCAAATGATTTGATGGAGTTTAAATTTATTCATTTTTAGTGGTTGGAAAATTGAAAAGGTTTCAAATTTTAAAGAGTTTGGTGTTTTATTAATTTTTTCGGTATCTTATAATAAAATAATCATGTTTCAAAAACTGAAAGCTTTGATTAAAATAAGAAAATGAAGCGAAAGAATATACTTAAAAAAAGATATAATTTGTCAAACTATATAAAATAGCAGATTGCACTGACACGCCCCAACTTGTTACAGTTTCAAATTAATATGAAACCAAAAGGGAATTGTAACACATTTTACTTATGCGTTGGGACTTTTCAAAACTTTTTAAAATACGATGTAACAAATAAACACTTCCTGGGGTCTAAAGAAATTTCCTCGATTTTTTACGATTGCCCCAGGGTCAAAACACGGGGTTTCCTGCGAGCCATAAAACTTCCTATCAGTGTCCTGCTGTGTTGCTTCCACCGTCCCCAATTATTTTTCAAGATGTTAAACCTTTAAAAGGGAGAAAGGATTTCAGAAAAGTGCGGCTAATCCGCTTTAGAAAACGTTACTTGAAGGCAGAAAAATCCGTGCAGTGCATTTTCGAAGCATCTTTACACTGACGGAATTTTCCGTGCTATCCGGTTAGAGGGTTAAACAGCCAGCGCTACATGTCCGAGGTGTTGGAGCCAGTTGCCCTTCCTTACATTCAGGCATTGGCCGCAGCCATATTTTAACAGGATAATGCGCGACCACACGTGACACGCATTGTCCAAAGGTTCTTCGTCAATCACCAGATTGAATTGCTTCCCTGACCGTCTCACTCTCCGGATCGTTCACCGAAAGAGAAGATGTGGTCCATGGTTGCTCAACGATTGACTCAGATTACACCCGCAGCTGCCACACCAGATCAATTTTATCAACGTGTGGAAGCTGCTTGTTCTGCTGTACCCCAATAACACATCTAAAGTCTCTTTGAACCAATGCCGAGGCGTGTGGCAGCGGTGATCTCCAACAATGGCGACTACTATGGCTACTGATTCTTAGAGGAACCACACTTCACAGAAGTCTATAAATTTAATCATTTGATACTTGGTCAACATGTTATCTACAAAATAAATTTTGTTGTGCTATCTCTTGTCTTTCTTGGTGTTGCATTTACCGTGGCCAGAAGTGTACAAACCTTGTACGCTTTTTTGACATAGCCTTCATTGGCAATGAGACATTTGTCGTATTTCGCAATCAGTTTGAAGGAAAACCACGCTTGTTAAACACGGGCCGCTTTGATGTAAGAAATTGCCACACATCCTGCTCCCCCCACAGAATTATTTTAGAAATTACATTCCAAGATGGCGAATTTCATTGTGAGCAACAGGTTAAAGTCCGATGGGACAATAATGTTTTCATTCGTGGAAGAGGAGGAATATATATTTCAATCTTCCTTATTCATCCACAGTTGGATTTCCTTCTCTGAATATGCAACACTAGTAATCAACAATTTTAAAAAAAACATGACCTCTTTACAATACTCCAAGGATGGGCATTAAGTCAGTCGCAATCAACCGGTGGACCACCAAATCATTTTGGGTTGACCGCCTTTACAAAACCTAAGACATACTAAAAAAACTTATTTATGGAACACCGACGCCAGCTAGACTAAAAATTTGACTTTTCACAAAAAATGCGACTGTATTCTCTTTCGTAAATAATTCAATAAAATGTATACGACTCATGTACCTTAATTGAATGCGAACGATGACATTTAAAACGTTCGCTGCTACTATGGGGGGGGTGGACCGTTACCGTGAAGCCAGCCGTAGAAATGAAATTTCCCCACATCCCGATTAAAGGGGAGAACAAATGTTGATGATCAGTTCTTCCCGTGATAACACGGGATTGGCTATTTAGACAGCATCCTACATACGGGAGTTAAACGGGATTGGGTTCTCGAGTTGATGGCGCGGGTATTGGCAGAGAACAAATGTAAGTACATGCGTCGGTTTCGTATTCATCGCTTCTCATATGCTCTGTGCTTGTTGCGTAGAATACGTTCCCGCTCCATTGCCCAGAAATCATTCATAGTTCTTTAAGCATTCAATTTGGCGATTTTGTGCATTTGTAGTAAAAATAGTAATCTGCAGGGGTACAATGTTATACCATTTGGTGGACCGTAACACCATAAAAACTTTAGAAGTAACCCGTATCCTAGAAAAGTCCGTCCACCCTTGCCTTACAAGGTTTCATGGCGTTCATAAGTAACAGACGCACTAGTCACACGCCCACTCTACAATCATACTGGATAACAAGACGTTCTTTCATTGGTCAACACATTGTCAATACACACCATCTTGTTATCATGATTTGTAGTCGAGTAATTTAAAGGGCATAACGGTCTGCTGCTTTTCTCTCCTCTTCGACGTTCAGCACATGCATCATTCCTTCTATTCAGACTCTCTTTCCGTCATTGAACCAGCAACAGATGCGAGTGGTCGCTGAGCATCATTAGGAATTGGAACACGAAGCGTTCTTCCTTCCAACATCTAGCTTTAGACGGAAACAGTTGTTCATCAATAGTATAGCCATGGTCATGGTTTAGAGCAAATTATCGAATTTACAAAAATTTCTTCCAAACTTCAGAAATGAAACACAATTTATCTGTTTGAAGGCGTTCAGATCGTGTTAGTGTTTTTGTCAAATCACAGAAATTTTCTTTTTTTTGAATTAATCTCTCGCCGCAGTAACGCGGGAAAAATGGACCTCAAACAACACACCACAGACTATCAAGCTCCAGATTATTTGCATCGTATATACCTCGAGCATGCAAAATTGATATAAAAGCATCTAGTTCGTCTAAAATTCTTGGCCATTCACTTTTCCCAGTTGCCGGTGAGCTTCTTCCTCTGTACACTTTTTGACATGACGAAGGACAGGCTCATCTATAAGTAGCCTCCCTGAGCTAATTGCAGAGCCATTTTCAATATTTCACTTTGCATAACTGGTTGGGCCACTTTTTTGTTTGAAATTATTATGTTCAACAATTCTTCCACGCGTAAAACTTACAGAGGTGAATGCTTTCCTAACCCGTTCCATCATCTCTAACAAAAGTTCCAGAGTTCATTTCATATGGATTTGAACCTGATACGTTTATTTTAATTTTTACGTTTATTTACACATTGTTTTTTCTTTCCAGAGGTGTTTTTTTACTAGTACTCTCTACAGAGAAATAGATACGGTATCTTAGGGGATTGCAAAAGCTTTTCTAACTCCAGGAATCGTTGAATTGCAAATTTAGTACGTATGATTGTAATGGAGTCAAAATGACCCATTCCACTGTTTTAGGTATAAGTATTAAAAACAAAACAATGTGATAAATATTTCACGTATCATATTTTCACAGGTTATTATTGGTATAAAAATAGGAAAAGCCAAGAATATTTTTTTTCAATTCCGTTAGTAGCTTTTTGAGGAAATCGAAAACAAAATTGCTTTTGGGTCAAAATGACCCTGTCCGCGGTTCTTAGAGAAGAAAAAAAAGTGAAATTATTTCACTATAGATCCCATCTTTAACACTTTGTATGGAGTCTTATATCCGTAAGAAAATTTTGGAGGAAGCAGTTATTATGCTTCTTTTTTTTAGGTTAACTCCTTTATCATGAATGTGAAAAACATGAATGTGAAATAACTTTTCTTTATTGTATTTAGTTGATGGGCTATTTTATATGAGAAATAATTGGAAAAAGAGTTTCTTAAGTCCACACAGTTCAGTTTTAGATTTTTTTTCTTCATTCTGAATCTTGCCTTGAACCTAGCCTTAATTTTCAAGTTTGACCACAAATCTTAATTTTTAAAAGGAATTATTAACCAAATAACATGACACATTTTCTATTTTTAAATTTTTGTTGTTTAAAACAATTTATAAAAACAAAAAGAAAATTATCATTTTTAAAGAAGTCACAAATTTACAGATTCCATTTTTAATTAGATTGTTTGACGCAATCTACTGACGTAATCGTTTGTAGATTTCAGTTAGAAATTCAAATTTGACATCCATAAACATTAAAACATGTGTGGATTTGGTTTTACTTACGTTTTTAACAAACAGAAAGAGAGAGATTAATCAGTCCACCCAATTTCATTCTTTGAAATTCATGCCGATATTTGAACGTAAAAAAATCAAAATTAAAATAGTTTTCGAAAAAAAAAACATTTTACAGAAAAAATGTCAAATAGCACCAATAGCAGCAAAATTGAAAATAAAACAAAGGAATAGATTTTATGAAGACTATAGAAGATAGTAAGAAAAATAAAACCTACATTTGAAATATTTTGTAGAATAAAATAAACATTTATCAAAAAGGCTTATTGTACATTTTACCAACTCACTACTACTATTGCTTAGTGAACTACTACTTTTTCAGTGGAGAAAATCTACAATTCTCTCCATACATCACAGCACGTCAACCACAGATTCCACTGAAAGAAAAATAAACTATTTACTTTTTCTCGTACAAAGAGTTCTGGTTCTGCTTCGAACCACAAAAAAACAAAAGGAACAAGTGGATTTGAAATGCATTAACATGAAAAAGGAGTGAATTCAGGCTGAATTGTTTTTACGGTATAGGTATCTAGACTTGGAATAAATTTTAAAAGCAGTAAAAAAAAAGAAAGTATATCACACCTTTCAAATGGATTATTGACACAATTCTCACTACGGAAAGGACTTTGATTTCAATATGGATTTTTGTTACGTAATTAGAGGAAATAGCCTAAATTCGAGCACGCGTAAGTGAAACGAATTTTAAAATTCAATTTAGGTTATGTTCATCGTTTCAATTTGTTATAAGTTTAAGTTAAAGTACCTAGTTTATTCCATGATACTAATTAGCTAGATTATTTTGTGTTTAATTTGAATTAAACATTGGATAAGGTAAGCTATGAATGTAAGTATTAAGAAAGTGATATATTTCATGCACGTAACACATCAATTTTTAATTATTTTATTATGTTGTATTTTGAATAAGAGATTTTAAGCATAAATTTATTCATTTACTAATATGAAAACTAAATAATTCAGTGTATGTATTATATCATGAAGTTGCCTTTATGTGTTATTTAATTTACATATATTATGTTTAAACATAACTATCCTGTGTCGTGAATTTTCTTATGTAATTAAAATGAGAAATAAAAAAAAATATTTGCTTAAATATTTGATAGAATGTTTGTCTTTGAAAAATGGAATGTTGAATTGATTGATGAAAATTAATTCATTTTTATCATAATATGAAATTTCTCTTTTGATACGTACATTCTATCAGCCCTAAACAAGCTCGCTTAGGACTAAAATAATGATATTGTATTATCCAGCGGTTCTCAAAGTGTGGGGTGTGTGATAAACCTATATTGTGGTAAATATTGTGATAAACCTATGGAGGGCTGAGCATATCGAAAAGTCTAAAATAAAAGATAATTTTAAAAATTTATTAAATTACTGAAAGGAAGCACAAGAAAATACATTCTGACATAATAAAAAAATAATAAAATGCACATTCACACTGATATAATATACGCATTTCTGTATCAAGGTATCTTCTTTAATTCAAAAATTCTTGGTTATCTGTTCCAATTTAATAATGTGAAGGGGAAAGTAACGTGATACTTATCTTCTTACTTAAAAATAACTCACGTAAAATATCTATTACAAGTAACAAATAAAGAAATTAGTATTAATCTTGATAGTTTATGCGATTTAAAATTAACGTCGTTTTGTACATTTAGCGCCAAAGTACATTATTATTGCATGGATTACATTGTTATTTTATAAGGGGCTGGCGAGATGAAAATTATGATTGAAAATTGTGTGGCACATATAGAAAGTTTGAGAAAAGCTCTGTACTAGTCCTAAAATGAGAAACAAGTTATATATATATATATAATATTTATATATATATATATATATATATAAATATTTATGAAACTACATATTAGTATTTATGATAAAAGAAATGCCTTTAATTTTAATATCATCAAAGTGCCTTACTGGAATTCTAATTTATCAATATCTATATATAGAAATATTATTTTTAACTATATTTATCGCAATAATGTATTAGTTAGCGATAAAGCTAATATTTTTTTAAATTTTAAAAAAAATTTTAATCACTGTATTGAACATGGATACCCTGCTAACTTTCTTTGTAATTATATTTATAATGGTTTTTTATGATACAATTTGTATTACTGTAATTATTTACTGTTGTTATGTTTTGTAATGTTTTTTAAAAATTTAGACTATCTAATTTATTCTACAATTATTAAATAGATGGCGCCACATGCTTATTTTTTTTAAAAAAATTAATATATATTTTTTGAGTGTCTTTTATATTTTACGCTAATTTTATATGATTATTATTTTTATGATTTTTAAAAGTATATATATATATATATATATATATATATATATATATATATATATATATATATTTCTTATTATCGTATATCGTACCGCAATTAATCGTTTTTATATCGTATCGCAATTAATTTTATGCGGTTCTGCACTCCCTATTTGGCGGGAACACGTTACTGCACTCTTGGCCATCGTTTTAACTCCGATGTAGTAGATTATGTTTATGTTCCTATGTTATTTAGTTTAATGATATTTTAATATTTAAATTCTACATATATAACTCTTTCCTTTCCTCTTGGTACATAGTATGACAAATTACAGGTGAAGGTTGGCGCCGCAAAACTTGTTTAAACCTGCAATCCTGGTTCCTAATGCCAGGAATTTGTCTTTATACTATGTGCCTCCTTCCTACTTTTAGTTATCTTGGGTATATAACTATATGTCTATTTTTATATTTTTGTTTATATATTTGTGTATATGTATATATATGTATAAATTTATATATATGTGTATGTATATGTATATGATTATATATTGAAAAAAAAATTTATATTGGATTATATATATATATATATATATATATATAAATTAAGTCAGTTCCTACTTAGCTCAACAAAAAATTTATGTTTGTTGCTTTTGAATAAATATTTGCAAATAATATAAATATATATAATTATGACAGAATTAAGATGTGAAGCACTAATAGATTCTCTTTTTTTCCTTTCTATATATGGTTTCGAACTATTTTTGTGTGTGTTTGTTTTTGTTACTATTTATTCATTTATTAAATTTAACTATTCTAATAATATAATATGGTAAAAAAAATCACATTCTCAAAAATTAGTTCATCCCTGGAGAGATTCGAACCCACAACCATTGATTAGAAGTTCAACGTGCTATCCATTGTGCTACAGGAACACGGCAAACGGCTTTCATTTCTATGTATGGCTTTTGACAATTATTTTTGCGTGTTAATATTTATTTATTTTTTAAATTTAATTTATGAGTTAATATTTGGGAAAATACATTAAACAGCAAGTGTCATCTATTACAGGTATAAAAAATGTATTTGAACTTGAATGGATAAATAGAAAGTATTTTATTAACGACTGAAAATAATAACAAGATACATACACAGTCGAAACTCCATATAACGAACCTCTTTATTGCAAATTTTTCTATATAGAGAAATTTTCCTGGAACCAAGTACATTTCTCGATTTTCTTCGTAAACTAACCTCCCTATAATAAAGTACATTTTCTTTCTTTTGGGGCAATTTTTTTTCTCCTTCTTTTAAAAATATATATATTTCTGAACATTTCACGTTATTCTCTTTTAACACATTTTATGGTGGTCATAAATCTTAAACTAACTGAATTAAGTGTCTACTAACTGAAAGTAGCAGAATTCTGGGATTTTCGGTGCATTGCAAAGATGTGAGGTGTATTATGAAACAAAAAACATATTTTCAGACCAAAAAACTCAAACAAAATTAACAGAATTTTTAAGTAATTACATTTAAAGACGTATGAGTTTCTAGTTAAAAATGATAACGTATGTTAAAAAAACTTACATGCTTTAAATTAAAGAAAATCCTTACAATTCATTAATTTTAATATAAAATTATTTTCTTAATGTTGGAAATACAGTATATTCCTCGACATTCTTTTTTTCCTGTTTTCCTTCCAGTTTTATTTTTTATGGGTAAAATACATAAAATAATTAAATATTAATTTACAAAAAAGGTTTGATAAGTTATTTTTTTAATATTCAGTGTTTATGAATTTGAAATATGTTTATGGGGTTTATAAAATATATTGAAAGGTGAACCTCTATACAACAAATTTTCCATATAACGAACTTTTTTCCGAGATTTAGCGGCATCGTTAAATAGAGGTCAGACTGTATATGTATAGGGAGAGGGTGAATTTATAGTAGGAATTGAAAAATATTGTGTGTGTGCATGTCTGTGCATATCATGTAACCAAAAGTATAACTATTATTACGTATCAAAAAGCAGCAAGAAATCAAAAATGCATTCTAAATTCATCACGAGAGTTCCCCCTTATGTTTCCACTAGAATAAAAATGTTTTTAGGAGCTGGTCTTTAATAATAGTCTCCGCACTCATTTCTTATAGAGCTTCTCTTCACCCCAGTGACTCCTCGGCTTAAGAGCTTTAGAGAAGTCATTTCCAGAAGCCGGCTAATTTATTGCCAATGTGCTTTCGAGCCTAAGAAAAATCCACAGCTGGTGATGTCATTTATGGGTAGATGGAAACAATGAACTATTATTGTTATTACTAAGGAGTTGTTCATTTTTTTTATTGAAGTACTTCACTTCAGGTAATTTTTAGTGCTATCATTTCAAATTTCTTCCTAAAAGTGACCATTCTGTTTATTAATTTGGAAGAAAGCTCAAACTCAAAAGCCTTTATAATACATAAAAAGACTTGCTCAAGTTTACTATTTGTATTTCTTTTATAAACGAGCAAAGAAATGAATTACTAAAACATATTTCCTACAAAATTTATCTATCGTATATTTTGGCGTATAATGCACCCTATAAACATAAAAAACAAGATTGGAATTTACAGGTGCGCGTTATACGCCGAGTATAAAAATGATGTATTTAAAAGTAAAGAAAGGAGGAGTCTAAAAGATGAGATTTCTATGTACATCTAAATACTGTTAATTTAAAAGAAATGACATACATTATGAACTGTCATTAATTGATAACATGAACAATTCGTCTTCCGTTATACCTTTTGATACATCACTGATGTTTTGTTCATCCTTTCCCCAATCACTGTTAATCTTATCTATAAATCAATAACCCTCATTGTGTATGTGTGTGCCGTCTATTTAGATTGTTAGAAATACAGCAATATTTAACCCGGCACCTTCACGCGTGAAAAAAACGACCTTAACTTCACGCGTAGGGTATGCCATACCCAAGGGTGTTTATAGTCTGTTTTTAACGTAAAACTTGCATACAAAGTTGAAAAAAGAAGAACAGTAGGAAAAACAATATGTTTATTAGTTTCTCTGTTCTTTTTATTAGGGTATCCAGTACATTATTTGAACACTCCTTTAGTCTTCGTCGCGAGTAAATGCGATGTTTTCACTGGATTTTTATTTTTCTTTTATTTCGTAGAAGCATCACTTGCTGGTTTTTACATTCTTTTGTAAATCGAAATCCAAAACTCTTCAGAAATCAGCGTCTGGTTTGATGTTTAGTAGGTGGTTTCTGACAGCTTAGCAAAATAAGTTGAGCATTTATTGACGCAACGTTCAGCAACATAAGAAATATTGTTATGCGCTACCGATTAGATTTTCCAGCCATTAAATATCATCTGGTCATTTTATCAAGGACTATAATTACTCCCTCAGTTAAATTATCGGGATAGATTTCGGTAGAGGAATGAAACCTACTACATCATTAAATTCTTCATTATCATCTCCACAAAGAGACTTTTTTAAATCCGAAAATATTGTTGAACTATATCTATTATATACTGTACCTATTAAATTACTTTAATATCACATTTCTTCATTATAACTAGAATACTTCTACATTGCTTAAGAAAGATTTTAAAGCGTTTTCATGCATTTAGAACTGTAACGGCGATTTACGAGCTGGGTATGTCGTACCCGAAAAGGCGGTATCCAAAAATATACATTTAGAATTGGCCTACAAGCTATAAGACCTCTCAAAGGAAACAACCTTAAAAAGAGCTACACGAGAAACTATTCATTTTCCGAAAAAGGTTTAGATGGAGTCTTGAAAAGTTAGGCGGTGGGTATGCGCGTGAAGGGGGGTTAAATTACTTTTAATTATGTTAGGTTTAATTGCCATGATCTACTGTTGTCATCCATTCGTACACTATATTTAGACTTCAAAAGATAAGAGTATTACACAAGAATTTTTCGGACTTCTGCATTAAAAAAAGTGTGCGTTATACGGTGAATATATCTAAGCATTAAACGCTGCGGTTTGAAAATATGAGGATGGGGCAATACAAATTAGAATGTATTTTCATAAATTCATATCAAGTGAGTAGAGATATAGTAACCACAGTAGATCGACAAATAGAGTACGAAATTTCCTTAAACAATAAGTGTTTCATTTCAGACTAACCACTTGACTGGAGCATCTGCTCATGCACCTCAATAACCTAGATCATGAAATTTGAAATGTGCATAGTAGGCCTTGGGCCTGCATAGGGTGTTGGGCCGAGATATTTGCATAAAATGTATCCAACTCATTATTTTATTCTTACTAACTCAATTTAAATTGCAGATATTTATGTATTATAAATTTGTTTATTTTGAGACCCCATGTGTGAGTTGAGATAATCTTAAATGTGAAGAACAAATAAGCTTGCAATTCCATCAAGTTCCTTCGTTTGAAAGGTTACGGCCCCAGAAAACCTAAGATGAGATAATGACTACCTATGGAAATGATATCATTTCAGATGACACTAGTAACATTCACATGACTCTAGAAAAAGAATAATCAAAGGGGTCACAGATGATACTAAAAGTGGAAAACTATTACTTAAAAACAATGCTGCCCCAGTGAAGTAAATGAAGGACCTTATCCAATTAAACCAAAGAACGACCATCCAAATAATCATAAAATCACCAAAATAACCAAATAATCATAAATTCATAATTTTTAATTATAAAAATTATCTTAGCTATCCTTCTCTTCTTGAGGTTCAGTTGAAGAAACGAAGCACTGTGGCATCAAAAATTTGCCACATTTGTCCTATTTTACCGATGTTGCTCCTAAGTGGCTTTTTTCTTTAAAACACTGTATAGTGTGAGATTTGGCAAAACAAATGACATCATTCAAGAATTGGAACAATGGATTTAGACACAATCTGCCGCGTTCTTCAATGACGACCTTCAAATATTCAAGAAACGCTTATAGAAGTATGAATTTATGATTGGTGCCCTTATAAAGAGAAGGCTAAAAAAAGTCTTAAGAATACACTTTACTTCTGTGCTATGTTTAGCAATAATTTAAACTTTACTTCTACTTTTCACTATTAATGTGATTTGTGTGGTAACAAAAGATATGTGATTTAATTTATTTCTTCTGAATAATGGTTTATTAGGAAAGTAATTTATTACCCCAATACAATTTTTTACACATTTTGACCAAGTTAATTTTAAGGAATTATAAATTAAGGTAGTGCTTCTCAAACTTTCAATATTCGCGACCTAATATTCTACCAAAACTTTCTTTGCGCCCTCCTTCCATACAATAACAATGTATTAAATACAATAATAGCATACTTTGACACTAAAGCTACAATACGGCATTAATTTCTTAAATGCTACCGGCGTATATATACGTCTCATTTGGTCAAAGCGTTAATTTCCCGGACGTATATATACGTCTTTCCGAAGTATGATATTTTCTGTGCATTGATATACATAAAATTATTCCGAAGGCTTTTGAATGTAATAAAAGGGCCTTGATAGTGTTTGGAAAAGATTTACTTATTTCAAAGGTTTTGCTTATTTATTCCTCAACCCCACTAATGCATCCCATACGGGGGCTTTGGCGACAGAATCGCGTAGTTTTTAATTGACAGTTAAGGGATTAATTATAAACCTTACGAATTATCAAGATAAACGTTAATTTTTGTATACAATTTAATATACGACAAGCGCATGAGGTCACTGGTAATTCTTAAACGTTTATAACTTATATATCTTAGATAAAATAATTATAAAATGCACATTATGTGGTACTGATACGTATGTAAATGTACTATTTTAATGTAAATGTGTATTTTATTTTTTTTATGTCAGAATGTATTTTGTTTGTTTACTTTCAGAAAATTAATACTTTTAAATAATCTTTTGTTTTCGACTTTTCAATGTGCTCGTGCCCCTCTCATAGAGTTATCCCGACCCCCTAGGAGTGGGGTGCTCCACAGTTTGAGAAACGCTAATTTAAGGGAATGATTTTAAAATATTTAAAGAAAGTGGCACAAACAAGTTAGAATAGTTTTACACGACCTTCATTACACGATGAATATTCCACATTAAAAATGTTTTATCTATTTTCCAATAATTTCAGTTAATATATCAATGATGAAACATGGATGAAACGTGTATAAATATTTTGAATTTTAAATGTTTGAAGTAATTGTTTAGAGTTTACTGTCCCGAGCTCGTGGTTGGCGTATCATGAGTTTTCTCTGACCCTTCGGTGTGTCCAGGCGGCCATAGGATGCTACTTAACCTATCACTGACGTGAAGGCAATGTAAGACGCATTACGATGCTCTTTATTTAGAGCCTTGAGAGGTAGGTGCGAGAGTGTATAAGCAAATCTGGAAGCGAGTCAGAGAGTCATTCTGAGTAAGTCTATGAGTGTCTCTTGGGATGAGTGGGTTTCTCCTTTCTGTGTCTCTTTAAAGGCGGATTATGGCATGCCTTCAAAAGTGAGAAGTGTTGCAGAATCATTTCTGACTGGAAGTAGTCGGGATGACCATTAGGTCATTGGTCCTTGTCACACTTGCGCGTTGGACTTTGAAGACAGGGAATGCTATGAAAACTACCCCAGTCTCCTCGGTCAGCTTGAGCAAAGGAAGACCAAAAGTTGACTTACCCTTTAAATTTAATCTTCGTTGTTATCCGGTCTTGGGTACTTTTCCACGTGAAACTGCTCTAAGGTTGGAACGTCATTAGTTATCTTCCCGGAAGTTGGTCCTCTGGTCGAAACCACGGAAATTTCAAGTCCTAGTGCCCCTGATGAACCATCGTGTAGAGGGGGTAATGCACGTTAAATATGACGAGGATCAAAGTCATTCTGTGACCATGGTGGAATAGTTTGGTGATGGAAGTGCCAGTTCAGGTGTTGTCTTTTTCACTCAACTGAATATCAAAATAACGAGGACCGTCAACAAATGTCCTCGCGTTGCTTTACAACACAACTTTATAATAAACATTTCCTCACTCATTCGAAAATTATATAGAAATTAAAATGATACATCATAAAAAAATTGATAACGTGTTTAATTCCTTAGAAAGAGATTTAATTTATTTATTTACTCCGAAAGTTGGTATCACTTTTTAATGTGGAATTACGATGGTGAATCAGAAAGTAAGTTTTCCCTGTCGACTTTTTTGTCAGAGTTGTGTATGAAAGTCAAAACATACAATGAGACATTAAAAGTAAGGTATAACTTCATTTTTCGACGTAAGTACCTATTACATTGAGACATTTGTCACACCACTATTAAGCTTCCAAAAGTCCTCCAAGAAAAATTCAGCACTTTGCATACGGAATAGCATCGGACTGGAGATGGTGGATTATTTTTCTCCATTGATGTGACCTTCGCTTCGGGAGTGAATTGTATAGGACCCATGATTCATTCCTTGTCAAAATCCGAAACAGAAAAATCATTGCCCTCCTCATGGTAACGCATGAGATATTCCAGCTGGACCACCATGCGTTGTCCCATGTGTATCAAGGTCAGTTGTCAGCGCACCCAGCGTGGCGACACTTTCCTGTATGCAAGAATGTCGTTGATGAACTTTTGAGGAAGGTGGATGACATGATTAAAGCAAACCGACGTATCACCATCGATGGAGCAGCGGAAGAACTTAAAATTGGACATGAGTGAGCTCAAAAAATGCAAAGCCCTAAAATTTTCCTGGATTGCCTTTTGAAGCTTATCGAGTGGTGTAAAAAATGCCCAATGTACTTGGTCAGTGTTTCTCAAACTGTGGGGCGCACCCCACTTGGGGGCGTGACAGCTCTACAAGGGGGGGCGAGCCTATTGAAAAGTCGAGAACAAAAGATTATTTTAAAAAATTATTAATTTACTGAAAGTAAACAAAATACATTCTGACATAATAAAAAATAAAATATACATTTACACTGATATATTACAATTATATGTCAGTGCTACACAATGCATTTTATAATTAAACAATTCTAAGTTAAAAACAAGTTTATTATTTACCAGTTATCCCATGGGTTTGCCATATATATAATCTGTAACAAAAATTAACACTTATCTTGATAATTTTGTACTGTTCATAATTAAACTTTGACTGACGATCATAAGTTTCACGATTCGATTCCCAATGTCAACCGTTTTCCACGCAGGCACCCGTATGTAATGTATTGGGAGAGGGGAGAGAAATAAAGGGGCAA
>BMAU01001458.1:35000-107500 GCA_019973935.1 Trichonephila clavipes | reverse complement strand
CTTAAGAATAATTGGTACTCCAAAAATGAACGATATATTGTTTTTTTTTATTTAATCTTATTCTTTGCATTATTATCTTTCGATTGATATATCATTTGTGCAAGTCGAAAAGTTAGAAGTTGAAGAAAACTTCATTTGAAAACAAATTAGGCAATTCGGCCACGCCCCCTTTTTAGAAAAAAACCCTCAAAAAAGTGTTATGATAAAAAGAAATCTACTTTATAAAGAGAAATAATTAATATAAAAAAAGAATGTGCAATATATATAAAGCACAATATTTTCCGAGGCAATACAATAATGTAATTTTTTTCTTTGTGAAATGTGTACATGTAAAATTTTTGAATTAAGGCATTTTATACTAAAATTTTTCATAATTTCAGTTCTTATACATGATATGTTTTTGATACTAATGTAATACTTCAATAGTATGTGAAAAAAAACTAAACTTTCTGTCGCGACAGAAAAATTAACATTTTCCTTGAATTTTCTTGTGCAATTAATACCTTCTTAAAATGGATCCTTTATAAAAATGTATGGGTTGAAAAAATAAGAAAATGCAATTATTTTCAAGAAAATATATAACTAATATATTAAAGTTGTGTTTTAAATTTATTTAAGCTTATTGTAATTTTTTCGTAATTATAAACTTTTAAGTGGTTTTTCTCAGTTTGTGTTTTTCGAAACATGAGTGTATTCAAAATGCTACTCCTTCACAACTATTTACCAATCACTTCCATTTCTTTTGCTGTGTTTCATATGAAGTATGTAACAAAATTAAGGATCAATTTTGCTGTAAACTAAATACTTTTTTAAAAAAAAAAATTAAAATGTAAGAGATATTGGCTTTTTCGTTGATTTTTAGCATGTATATCATTCTTTTAATTTTTTTTCTCAAAAACGAATTAAGTTATTGTAGAATCGATCCCTAAAGTTGTTTATAACATCCATAAGAATATTACAAAAACATTTCAGGTTAAAAAATTAATAATTGCAAAAGGAGTAGGATTTTAAAATTTTCCCAATTTTCTTCAAAAAATTTCAATTTTTCAAATTGTGTGAATAATATGTGAAAAATTTCATCTAGCATCATTTTCTGGAACAGAGATACTATATAAAATGTTAAAATATAGGTCAAAGGGTACCAAGTCCTCTTAAAACAGAAAACATGCAGCACAAAGAGCAACACGCATTACATTTTGATAAAGAGTAAGAGGGCGGAATTATATACGAAGCAAAAAAAAGAAGTACAAATGACATAACCTTCGTGGATGGAACTTTTTTATGGGACCATTGATATAGTTCGATCAATTCCGTTAGGTGGGTTGCTAGTAATTATTTTCGAACGAGTTCTAAAGGCCAGGACCATTACAAATTAAAAAAATTTTCAAGATTAAATTAATGGAAATTATTACACACACACACACATATATATATATATAGACATAGAGAGAGAAAGAGTTTATATTACTATAAAGTTGTCATTTTTCCTTGTTATAGTTACCTCCATATTCTAATATTCGATAAAATTACTTATTATTATTTAACTCATATATAATTCTAGTGCCACTAATGTTATATATATGGTATAGTTGGTAAACTCTCTTTTTAAATTTTTAATTATATTCTTCGCATAATTTTGTTAAGTGATACAATTCAGCCATTCACATGCTTTGAATTTACATTTGCGTCCAGAATCTGGCAATAGCTTATTTATTGTACTCAAATTTAGCGCGGGCTCTGCATGTTTAAGTGCAATGTTTAGGTAAGTTACCTCTATCTTGTAATGGATTCAGACATTCTAACAATTATTTTCAATAGGATTTGGTAAGTATTATTAACATAAAGGAGGAAAGTTTGCTCGCTTAAAACACATGTTCAGCCCCCCACTTTTATATAAAATTATTTTATATAAATCTACCCTAAGACAGCAATGTTTATAATACTGCAACATCTATTTTTATATTTTTTATTGCTTATGTGTCCTTCATTGTGGGGTTTTCTTACTGTGTCAGTGTTTTTCGATTTTAATTGATGGATGTTCATCTCTCGTTTGTAGAGAATTAGACTATATATTAGGTTGGGGGAAAAGAAGAAATCCTTTACTTTTGCATGGAAACCAAGACTTTATTTAACATGCTTTCGTGTCAAATAAGCACCGTTTTATTGTATAATTTGTCGCCATTTTAAAGATAGCTTTATAATGCCTCTCTTATAAAAGTCTTGGCCCTTATTAGTGAAAACATCTAGTAATCGATTTTCACAATCTTTTCTTGATCCCAATTTCTTATCACTCAGGAAATTTTGCAATGCGAGAAAAAGGGGATAATCGCTTGGTGTCAGGTCCAGACTATATGGTGAACACATTATAACTTCCCGACCTAAGTCACAGAGCTTCTGGCGAGTCACTACAGAAATGTGTGGCTGGCGTTGTCCTAAAGGTACATTACACCTCTTCTGTTGGCAAATTCTGACCATTTCTGTTCAATCTCTAGCTTCAAGCGGTCCAGTTGTTAACAGTAGAGATCGGAATTTAGTGTTTGACCACTCGGAAGCAACTCCTAATAAATTATTTATTTCCAGTCCCACCAAATACACAGTACAACCTTCCCGGTCGTTAACCCTGGTTTGGCCACCGTTTTCACTACTTCACTGCACTCTGGCCACGATCGTTTTCGCACAATATTGTAGTATGTGACCCATTTCTCATCACCAGTTACCATGCGTTTATGAAATAGGTCGATTTCATTCCGTTTGGCCAAGTTTTTGCAGATAGAAAATCGATCCATTCATGTTAATTGGTGTGGCACCCAAACATGGAGCTTCTTCTTGAATCCAACTTTTTGCAAATGGCTTACAACTGTTTTATGGACAATCTTTAGCTCCTGGGCGATGCTACGACTACGAACCTACCGGTCAGCTTCGATTATGCCTGTGGCTTTATCGACATTTTCGACGGCAGGCCTTCTTGTATGAGGTGCATTTTTAACATCAAAATTACTTGAACGGAATAGACGAAACCAAAATTCGCGTAATTAACTGTTACAGTATCAGCGCCATAAACACCATTCGCAATTTCAACCACCTGGCTTGCATTTTTGCCTTTATCAAAGAAAAACTTAAAAAAGATCGAATTTTCTCTTTGTTGACTTCCATTTTTAACACCGTGTAACTCACAACTGAATGAAATTGTTTGATCGATACTTCACGATTTATCGACACTACATCCATCTACCGAAAAAATAATGGATTTCGTTTCCCCCCTTATATATATATATATATATATATATATATATATATATATATATATATATATATATATATATATATATATATATATACCACAATTGTTGCCTTTTGAATACTAAAATCCACTTTAAAATGTGAATTAATGACTTGAATAAATGAACATAACTCAAAATCATTCCTGATTCATAAAGAATAGATTATAAAGAATTTATACCTTTACCATCGCTACATATTCCGCATTCGCTCCTTTCCCTCCCCCCCTTCTGAAAAAATGGATCGTTGATTTTGAAGATGAAACTCTAATTCCTTGCATACTGCAAAACATGACTGTCACAGCTCCTGATGCTAAGTCGGGATGTTTCTGTTGAAGGCAATTTTCTTTTTCTACCAATCATAGGCAAGTGAAAAAAAATCAGGAATAGTGGAAAAAGCGAGAGGAAACTAAGTTCATGATTAAACAAGATTTTTTTTATGCTTTCGTCAAGTATTTATCTTAAAATAAAACTGAGAAACTATCAAAAAAGTTCGATTTCAACTTTGAGAGCTGCTTTTGATGCTTATGTATAATTGTATTGTTCCTACACATCCATCATTGCAACCTATGAAATAGATAAAAACATCTCATCTTATTTTCAACGGTATATCTTCTATTTTTCATGTGTCCGAGGTCTTGGTCATGAACTCGTAGGGTGAGTTTTTTCTGCCGAAACATAGATTCAAGTTACGAAAGAATCATGCCACTAGAGAATCAACACGTATAGGATTCAAAATTGTGAGATGCACATTCTTTAATGCATTGAAATACAAAAATACACACGTATAATTTAATGCCAAATAATTTTTTTTAAAACAAACTGATCAAATACGAGATTGATATGTCTTAGTTATATATATATATAACATCATATATCTATACTACATATATATATATATATATATATATATATATATATATATATATATATATATCCATGATCCTTCAACTAATCATCTTCGGAAATCTTTGGGGTATCAATTCGCGTTATTCACAACCAACCCTTCGGCAGAAGTAAATCGTGATATTCAAATTAACTTACTTTATAAAGTTGAAGTTTTCCAGCTTGAATACACAGTAAGAGAGGAAATAAGCCAGAAACCAGATGAGACTGTTACTGAAGATATCATATTTGAATTAGTGTGATTAAGAGATTTATTAGGATGAAGCTTTTAAGTGACGATTGCTCATTGAGATTGAATTGATATTAGATTAAATCAGAAGATAGTTTAGATCATTTATAAAGAAAATATCAAGTTTGATAGTCTCCTAATCATTCGTGTTTTACCGTCGTTGTTCCACTTTCGCGGTTAGCATTGATACATTATCTTACTATTATTGATTTTTTTTCATCGTGTGATAAATAAATACATTGATTGGATCATGGCAAGTGCTTCTTCCCAACCTTCCACATATATAGGTGCCCAAGAGAGAGGTGACAACCTCTCACAACTGTGTTTCTTTAAAAGTAACTCAATTTATATAAATGTTTGTGTTACAAAGTACTTTAAGGGTTATTTTAGAAATTGTCTTATTTTTAACATTTATTCAAATACATCTATGCTAGAAAAGCCTTCTTCTAAGGCATCGTTATAAAGCTCATATAAGAGTCTTGTTGTTGAAGGAAGCCAATCATTACGTATTGTGGTATTTTGAACTCTTTTAACGATTACTCTATTTTGATGTCATTGTAATGACGAATGGATATAGTCTGGCTAATTTCTAAGACTACTTACTGTTTTTTCAGCAATCTATTTACAAGTATCTTTCTAACACAAAATATGATGGTTGTCAATACTTGATCTACACTTGTGCTCATTTTACCTTATACTTCGTACACCTAATGACTGAAATTATGGTAATTTGATTACCATTTTCGAACATTTAGAAGGCTCCAATTTATTGTCTTTGAAGAAATTTATAAGACGGTTGTGTGTGTGTGTGTGTGTGTTTTACATCTGTAGTCTTCTACATTTTTTTTCCTTTAAAAAGTACTCAATGGTATCTCCCCAATTCTCATCTCGTACTCGAGCCTTTTTTGTTCAATTTCATTTCATCTAAGGATATATAGATTACCCTCTCCACACTTACTATTTAACCCGAGAGCAGTAGCGTGGTGCAAAGAGTCCTCCCACGAAATCTTTAATCCCAGAAAAACTGTTTATTTGATACCAATGACCTTGTCATATCCTCCTATATGACAGTCTTCATGCGAACTAAAAAGAAGCACTTTTCACAGTAGTTTCACTCTTCACTTCTTTGGCAATTTAAAATAAAAATAGTTTTCAAAGTATTTTAATATGTTTCAAGTTCATATTCCCAAAATTCATGTATTATTATAAATATAAGATTATTTTAACTAATTAAAAGTATGAATTTTTTAATTATTAATACATTGTTAATTATTTTAATTAAGTGTAAATTACATTTAATTAAAATAATGAACTTTTTTATATTTACACAGCTAACTAAATATATTAAGCTAAAATAATATTACAAAGTGGAGAAAACTACCACTATTTTGTTAAAATTTCTGTGTCTATTACATGAATTAAAACTATTTTGAAGAATTCAAATAATTTTAAATATAATAGTAAAAATATAAATATACGTTACTATTTTAAAAATGACACTGTGTAAAAGTTTTCACAGAAAACATGCCTTAGGATTATTTTTGACCAATCTTTAAAGTAGCAATTTATTTTAGATAAATTAAGATTTAACAAATAGAATGGTTAGCCCAAAAATGTTAGTGTGCTGGGCTACCTATAACTTAGCAAACGGCACGTGTCTCTGAGAGATGATGATTGCGGCTTTTTAGACTTCACTACCCTCGGCCTCTAAATAAAAAAATATTACTTGCATTAAAAATTATTATTTATACAGTGGGCCACAAAAGTGTTCGTACACTTCAAATTTTTACAAAATTTAATGTTCTCGATTAATAAAAATTAATATTTTCTAATTCTAATATTTTACGATATTTTCAACTTGTTCATAATGAAATGACATAATTATTTTTTTAAAAAATAGTATATAAATACTTTTTTAAAAAAATGAATATTCAAAAAGCTACTAAAAAATTACACCACAAAAGTCTTCGTATACTTAACAAAAATCTCAACTTTGCTTTAAATATTGTATTTCTTTCTTAATTTAGTACTCAGTGCAATGTTTCTCAAACTGTGGGGCGCGATACCCCTGCGAGGGGGGCTCGAGCATATTGAAAATATAAAAGGCTTAAAAAATTTTTTTTGGAATGAAGTAAAACAAAATGCTTCCTGACAAAGTAAAAAATGCACATTTACACTGATATAATTTATATATATATATAATCTGGTTTTCCACTTTCAAACGCTCATTAGCTATCTTTGATCCCAAAACTAAATAAAAAAAGATATTTTGTTTGCTTTCCTGGAATCCCACGATGAGAGATTTTTTATTACGTTCCTTTTAACCCTTAGAATACTACTTTTGATTATCATGCCTTTGACCTTCAAGCTTACTGGCATCTTTAACTCCGTCTCTTTTTCTTTTAGGAAAGCTGTAAATAATATTTTTCTGTTGCTTTTTCCCCATGTAAATGAGTTTTATGATATATGGATAAGCATATTGAGAGAGAGCACTTTGAAGGATTATTTGGCCAAGATGTATTTTTATCAGTTGTATGACATGTATTTTATGAGTTTTAAACTATTTTTTTAGAACTGACATCGATGTTTTTATATCGAATTCACTTTTTACATGGGAGCAGTCGCATGAGGCGCTGAATCACTCCAAATTCTGGTAAAACTGTTTATTCGTTAACAGTGACCTTGACAGTATCCTCTCCTATTAGAGTGTCTTAATGGAAACTCAAATCAATTTGTCATATGTATGCCTCTCTTTTGAGAGTGATAAACGGTTTTTTACAATCAAAGTACTTGTTTTGATCGAGTTCCCTGCACGACCACTTTTGTTCAAAAATATTTTCTATGAATATGCTATTCTTTCCCCTCTGATTAACTTTGTGGTTTTGATTGCTGTGTTGTACGACTTATTATGGTTTATAAATGTAAATGAGTAGAATATAAAAAATGGGCATTTGTAATCTCTTTATTGAAGGAAGATGAAACTGATCAAGCAATTGAAGGACCTGATGAAATAATGCATATTAATCGTGATAGCGAAAGTAAATATGAGAAAAGAGATAGGCATGAAACGTTTGAGTTGAATTGAAATTTTCCAATGCTGCCTAAAGAACTCTATCAAAGAAACTATGAAGCCATAAATGTAGCACTTCGCCTGGTCAAAAAGACGCAAGGAAGAAAAAGTTCAAAATGCTATATGTAGATCATCAAACGATAGTATAACGTGAACAAAATATGACAGTTTTACTGGAAAATAACGTTTCTGTAGAAGCGAAAAGTGTCTGTGATTTATGTCATTTATATTAAGGACACACACATTTGGAACATTTTCTTTAGTTTTATTGGATTTTTTCTCAAATCATCAAAGAAAAATTCAAAAGTCCTTGAAAGTAGGTAAGTATATTTTCTCTTAATTAAAGTATTCACTGGAATTGTGATTTTTATCGTGTATAGTAAAAATAATTATAAAAAAAGTTATAGTATAAAAACAAACTAAAAAAACGCGCTTTTATAGTGAATCGAACTAAAAAGTAAGACAAAAAAATAAAAATATATATACTTAAAAATAACACATATACAAAATTTAATACTTATCTTGTTAATTTGTACGATTTATAATTACGATCATATTATAGCTTTAGCGCCAAAAAGTGTATTATTATCGCATTCAATACATTATTATTTTTAAGGGGGCGCGATAAAAGTTATGATTGAAAATTGGGTCGCCAGTAGTTAAAGTTTGAAAACCGCTGACTTAGTGGGATATCTTTTAGTGTCCACAACAATTTTAAATCATCTTGGTATAGATTTAATCAGTTTCTTGTAATTTCTGCATCGAATTTCCTCCATTATTCTGTGATTATTGTTTTTACTTCAAATTATGTGTTTATTTGTCATGTTTTTTTCACATCAAAATCTCACTAAATATGTTCTGCTAAGCTAAATAAAGGGATTAGGGAAGTGTTTTCATAATTTGGGGACAGTTACAGAGACACCAGTGGCGTACAATGAGAGCAGTGCGCTTGGCGTCATTATTCTGTTAAAAAATTAAGCCGTCTTTAATATCCAG
This sequence comes from Trichonephila clavipes, assembly GCA_019973935.1. Classification (NCBI taxonomy): domain Eukaryota; kingdom Metazoa; phylum Arthropoda; class Arachnida; order Araneae; family Nephilidae; genus Trichonephila; species Trichonephila clavipes. Next base: position 99,021 of record BMAU01001458.1, on the reverse strand, counting down.
ATTTCAGGTGGGTAATTTCAATTTTCTCTGTAAAATTTTTAAATGGGTCTCGTGATTAACAATACCATAAAAATACCTATTGTGAGGCCAATTTACACCCCCACGCCAGAAGACCTTCACTTCAATGCTGAAGCATGGAGGTGGAGTTCTTCTTTTTCATATAAATTCATGGGATTAAACTCCTTATTTTTTCATTTACTAGCTATTATAGGCCCATCGGAACCAAAAATGTCGAATTATCCGCCATTCCAATCAATTTGCAGTTAATTTTGAATTTTCTGAAACTAATCCCAAAAAAGAATCTAGTTGGATCAATAAAATATGGAGGAGGAATGTTCTTGCGTGGGGGTGTAAATCGGCCACAGAATCAGGTAATTTGGTATGTTTTGTTGATATAGTTAATCATGAGTTCTATTTAAATATTTAAAAGAGAAATTTTAAATTATCCGCCCAAAATTTGGATATTTCAAATGACTTAATTTTTTAATAGAATAATGACGCCCAGTGCACTGCTCTCAATGTATGCCTCTGGTGTCTCTGTAACTGTCTCCAAATTATAAAGACACCTTCTCAATGACTTTATTTAGCCCAGTAGAACGCATATTTGGTGAGAGTTTGATGTAAAAAAAGAAAAAAACATGACATATAAACACAAAATGGAAAGTAAAAACAATAATCACAGAAGAATGGAGGAAAATAGATGCAGAAACTACAGAAAACTGATTAAAGCTATATCAAAACGCTGAAATTTTATCGTGGACACAAAAAGATATCCCACTAAGTACTAAATTAAGAAAGAAATACAATATTTAAAGCTAAGTTGATATTTTTGTAAAAGTGTACAAAGACTTTTGTGGTGTAATTTTTAGTAGATTTTGGATTGTTTTAATTTTTTTAAAAAATAGGTATGCTATTTTTTTAAAAAAAATTAATTATATCATTCCATTAAGAACAAGTTGCAGATGTCATTAAAAATTACAATTACAATGTATTAATTTTTATTAGTCGGAAGCATTAAATTTTATAAGAAATTTTAAGTGTACGTACACTTTTGTGGCCCTCTGTATGTATACACAGCTTTCTTTGTTCTCTTTATATTTATCTATTGAAAAGCTTACTTGTATTAGCAGGTTATAGAAAATATGCGAAAATATTGCACTGTTAGTTCTAAAGCAGTAGAAATTCGGTTGAATGCTAAAAATGCTGACTTGAGCAAGCAATTCTTAACTCGGGAGCGTTCGAGCAGTACACAGAGATACCCCAGGATCACGAAGTGTTTATTTCTGGGAAAACTGTTTGTTTCTAACCAATGATCTTGTTAGTATCCTCATATGTGTGACAATATTCATGGGAATTAAAACGTGTTTATCACATCATTCCCTTCCTGGGTGGCAGGACAGCCGAGGGTGGGCCTTGGCCTTCGCAAGAAGCCTTTTCCAGACTAGCCTTCTTCCAGCTACTTGGTCACATACCTCCCTCTTTTTTGTGAGTGGCAATCGAATTTTAGTGTCTTAAGGTACTTGGTGCGACTAAGTTTCTCGAGCTACCACATTTGATCCAAAATGTTTCCTATGAACAGGCTACATTCTCCTCCCATTAATGACTCAATGGCTTTGATTGCTGTGTTGTAAGACTCATTAAGGTTTATAAATGTAAATTGAATATAAAAAATAAATAGAGCATCAGTGATCTCTATTGGATAAAATCGAAACTTCAGAACAAGAAATGGATCAAGCAAGAAAGGAATCTGATGAAGTAAGAGATATTAGTTATAATAGTGAAAATTCGATAAAAGCGATTTACATGAAGCGTTTGAGTCGAAAAGAAGATTTTGCAAGTTCTACTTAAGGAAGTACATTAAAAAAGATATGAAGCAGCAAGTGTACTATAAGACACACCTGTCAAAAAGATACAAGCAAGAAAAAGTTCATCATGCTATTTGTCTATCATCTAAGGACAAAACTACAATAAATTGAACAAAATGTGAGAGATTTGCCCGAAAACATCATTCCTTGTAATGTTAGTGAAAAGTGTCTATGAAACATTTTAGTCAGTGTTACATTTAAAACATTTAGTTCAAGTTGATGGGATTTTTTTTTCTCAAATTATCAAAGGAAAATTTAAAGGTCTTAATATGTAAGTATATTTTATCTTGATTAAATTATTCACTACGTTTACGATTTTTACAGTGTACAATGAAAATAATTATAAAAACAGAATTGAGGTGACCGAAACTTCCCGCGTGACTATTAACGTTACTGTTTAATGCGTGATATCTCCCGGTTAAAGTGATTTCCAGCAATGTTTGTGAGGCTTGTATCGTGGGTGCCCCATTTCTACGTTATCTACGCGACCTGTATTTGTAAGAAATAAAGAAGAACCAGACATATCATTCATCTTAATATATGTTTATTAAGATGTTAACTTATTCACTATATACAATGATAATAATGATTATAGAAAGCGGATCTGGAGTGAGAAGACATAATTCGTATTACCAAATAATCGCGTAATTCACTACTATATCCTAACTTTACAGATTACGGCTAATCACCTTAATACACTTAGCTCCTTATATCTTAATTGAAGACGCTTACCACTAAATTCTAGGTAACAGCTACTGTCTTGGTCCTACTGACGTGGCTTTAATCCTTCGGGGAATAGTATCCACCTTTATCTTGAAGGCAGGTACGGGTAGGTTAAATCTTGAACATGTAATTTCCTCTAACTTTATCTTAAGCTTTTATAATCATAAACATAGCCCTCGAATAGCAACTTCACATAGGCACCCCGCGACCGCTAAACTTCTACTATTTATAAGATTCATAATTTACATACACCCGTTCTTCTTCTGGAGTTGGTTGGGAAGAATTGTCATTCTGGCCCCCAAAGAACCCCAAGAGGGCATTAATGGTTAATCGCGATGAAAGCCCGTCACATGCGCACTAATTTTCATACAAGAGTTCTAGATTACTCACAAATTGACCTGAGATATACATAAATCCCCAACAGAAGCACATTCCGTATTATATAATGTACTTCAAAGATAGTGAAAAGAGTTGTAAAAACAAAGTGAGTTTTAATAATTACTGTAAGCATAAAATTCTAGAATACAGCATTTAAGACTGGGGTGGACGATTGTTTTGGATCGAGTGTCCCATTGTGGAAGCGGAGGATACCGGAGGGCTCCTTCAATTTAAAATAATTGCGCTCATAAGTCAAATCATGATTACTCACACGGGGTGTCTGTACACTCCAGAAAAAAGGAAAGCCTCCTAAGATTCCAAAAAGAATGCGTAGAACCACGATTTTTTCTGTAGCAGCACATTTTAGGTCACTGAACCTTCAGGCCTGATGCAATCACTGTTACTCTGACGATTGGAACGTAACGACCATCAAACGTTTATCTGGGGTGCTGAGAACTCCCTGCGAGGATTTGAGCATATGAATACAATCAACTCTCAATGTTTGGTTTTTCTACTACTATTCTTATTATTAATTATAAAGTATATTGATGACTGGTATATACGTTTTACTTGTGGTTTTTTAAAAAAGATAAAATTATGCATTTTAAGACTAAAATTGTGTATGTTTAGTTTAAATTAATGTTAGTCTCATTTGAATGCTATCAATTTAATAACTGTATTTGTATTCTTCAAAAAACATCTTGTACTTCATAAATATGTATCATAATTGACTTTTTTTTTCAAATTTAAATACAAGTGTTAAAAATTTGTGGTGTTCTCTACACCCTGCGAATAATACGGTAGCAAAAACAGGCGCGAGTGACCCCGGGTTAAGTTTGTATCTCAGAAAAGTTTTATGAATTATACAATAAATAAAATTGCAGCAATTTTATTCAATGTACCTATTGTGCTAATCTCGCATCAATAGCTGTGTAAGTGTATTTAATTTTAGAATCAGTTTATCAGATAATTATACCTTATCACCCTTTTCTACAGTTTTTTTCCAAATCAAAAATGGAAGGCTTGTTATAATACTCATCACATCCTGCTAGTTAAGGTTAACCAGATTGCTTCTATATTAATTCTTGTCGATTTTCTTTCAAGAGAAACTTTGCTCATAGAAATATCTCGACCCAAATATAGAGAAAAATTTCTCTATATGTTTGGTTTTCTGACTGTCTCGACCTGTCATAAAAAAAACTCTTTGAGGAAGTCTCATTGCTCACACTTGACTTATGATATAATTCGTACGAAATTTTTTCCTTCAGTTTGAAAGTATAACTCATAGCGTTATAACAGTGCTTCTCTAACTTTCTTTGTTTATGACCATAATTTTACCATAATTCAACCATAATTTTAATCGCCCCCTTTCATACAAACAATGCATTGAACACAATAATACTATACTTTGACGCAATGGCTACAACACGACTTTAACCTCTTAACTGCCACCGGTGTATATATACACCTCGCACAAACAAAGCCATAATTACCCTGAACGTATAAAGGGTGTTTTTTTAGAGGTATAGAACTTTAAGTTGCAATAAAACAACGATGTATTATTCGATTGACATGATTTTTTGTTATTCGAAAGGTAATCTTGTGGCATTACATTTTAAATATGATTTCTGGCATAGGATTGCCACGGCTGGGTCGGATGTAGTCCAAACTGGACGTCCAATTTGCGATGACTTTTTCCAACATTTGTGGCCGTATATCGGCAACAACACGGCGAATGTTGTCTTCCAAATGGTCAAGCGTTTGTGGCTTATCCGCATAGACCAATGACTTTACATAGCCCCACAAAAAATAGTCTATCGGTGTTAAATCACAAGATCTTGGAGGCCAATTCACAGGTCCAAAACGTGAAGTTAGGCGGTCACCCAACGTGTCTTTCAATAAATGGATTGTGGCACGAGCTGTGTGACATGTTTGTTGGAACCACAGCTCCTGGACATCATGATTGTTCAATTCAGGAATGAAAAAGTTAGTAATCATGGCTCTATACCGATCACCATTGACTCTAACGTTGTGGCCTTCATCGTTTTTGAAGAAGGATTACACCAGCCCATAAAGCGCACCAAACAGTCAGTTTTTCTGGATGTAACGGTGTTTCGACATACACATGTGGATTAGCTTCACTCCAAATGCGGCAGTTTTGTTTGTTGACGTAGTCATTCAACCAGAAGTGCGCTTCATCGCTTAACAAAATTCTCTGATTAAAATCGGGAACAACGGCAATCTCGTTTTGGGCCCATTCGACGAATCTACGCCTTGCTTGATGACCGTTTTGATGAATAAACCAAACTGAGAATAAATCACTTGACAGCTGTTAAATTGGTCGCTATCTTGGAAAGTAATGCCAACTTAAACTTCTATACCTGGAAAAAAAACACTCTTTATTTAAGTTATTCCTAAGTGCGTATATACTTTTTTGTGCCCATCTATTGATAAAATTATTCCGAAAGCTTTGGAATGCAAAAAAAAGAAAGACTTGACAGTGTTTGAGAAGGATTTACATATTTCAGAGAATTTGTTTAGTTATTCCTTTTCATTCCCTTCCCAATACATCACATAAGCACCGCTATGTGGAAAACGGTGGCATTGACGTGCGAATCATGTAACTTTTAATCGTCAGTTAAGAGATTAATTATAAAGCGTAGAAATTAGCTATATAAATGTTCATTTTTGGATATCATTTTATATATGACAAGCCCATGAGGGCAATACTAATTATTCAACTTGCTCTTAACTTAGTATTGTTAAATTAATTGTACAATACATTGTGCAGTACTGATATATTAATAAGTGTATTAAGTAAAAGTAAATATGTGTTTTATTTGTTTACTTTCCATAAATAAATAATTTTCAATCGACTTTTCAATATGCTCGCACCCCCCTCCTTCGTGGATTTATCACGATCCTCTAGGGGGTTCACCCCCACAGTTTGTGAAACGCTGCATTATGATATTTTGAAACTAAGCATCCTTCAAATGAGCCACAGAAATGACAATATGAATGATATTTCTTAGTTTTTTTTTAATAATCGTAAATTTTATTTGTGACTGACTCTAACCACGTTCTTTAATAATAAGTCATCTTGGGAAATCTTTGGTCTTTTGAAACTATTTTATTTGCAGCAAACCCTCTGAAGAACAGAACGTGATTATTTAAATTATATCTGTTTTAGATAATCTAGTCTTTCAAGTTAAAGAGAAAGAAATTGAGAGGGATATATATATATATATATATATATATATATATATATATATATATATTTATATTATATATATTACATATATATATATATATATATATATATATGATAAAAAATATATATATATATATAGGATAAAAATTACTAGTGGATCAGATATTAAACAATTTGATAGTATTACGCAGATATTTGATCATTGTAATTATTAAAGCAGTGCTTCTCAAACTTTCTATACTTTTTTTTTATTCAATCTTAATCTTCATCGCCCAATTTTCAAACTTTCTATACTCTTCATCTTCGCCTCCCATTATTAAAGCAGTGCTTCTCCCATTATTAAATAATCTTCATCGCCCCTCCCATTATTAAAGCTTTTCAAACTTTCTATACTTTTTTTTGCGGCCCAATTTTCAATCATAATCTTCATCGCCCCTCCCATTATTAAAGCAGTGCTTCTCAAACTTTCTATAATTTTTTTTTGCGGCTCAATTTTCAATCATAATCTTCATCGCCCCTCCCATTATTAAAGCAGTGCTTTTCAAACTTTCTATACTTTTTTTTTGCGGCCCAATTTTCAATCATAATCTTCATTGCCCCTCTCCTTATAATAACATGTATTGAATTCAATAATAATAATAAACTTCCTATACTTTGATGTATAATCTTCACCGCCCCTCCCATTATTAAAAGCGACTACAGTTATAGACCGTACAAATTATCAAGATAAGTATTACATTTTGCATATAATTTTATGACAATCCCATACGGTAATTTTAAGTTTTTTTTTCTTAACTTAGCACTGTTAAACTAATTATGAAACACATTGTGCAAAACTGATACGGCGAATGTATCTAAAAATTAAAAAAATGCAGCTTGAAAAATATGTGTGCGCTTTATACGCCGGTGCGCGCTATACGCCAGATTTTAAGATATATTGTTTCACTTACGACTATAGGCACTTATATTTCGAAAGTATGCTGACCCCATGTGAAAAGAAAGTTAGTTATGAATCTGTAAAAATAAAATTAAACGGAAAAACAGATGAAGAAAATTGTACACTTTTTGCTCGTGTGACAAAAATTCTGCTGATTTTTTCTGAAACAAAACAGCTACAAATATCAACTTTAAATTAAAACTTAGCATCACAATACTGCAAATCTCATGACTTTAAAAAAGCCTCTAAAAGGATTTTTTTATTTTTAGTGCCAGTTTAATTAGAATATACACTTAAAATTGCTTTAATAATATTATTACAAGAAAACATTATTTAAAAGTATTATTTTTGTCACAAGAATGCAGAAGGAATGACATGTTTGAAAAACATTTTCATAGTATGATAAGGATTCTATAATAAAAACATTTTGCCTATAGATACATAATTAAGACTTCTATACCGAATTTAGAAGTATTTTCCGTTTATATTTTATTATTTAAGCGTAGAGAAAATATTAACAAAAACACCAATTATTTCTATATAATGTGCACATTTTTGAATTCTTTTAGTTCATCCCCAGTAGATAAGTTCTAACTATGCATATATATGAACAATATTATTATAGAAGCATTTCCCATAAGAGAAAACGTTTTGAAATGTCATTTTTTCCTCATCATTTGCCAAAAAACTGCATTAAAATATTTTTTTCTTATAATAATATTCCCGCGTAGATTAAACTATTGTGGAATTCGATACTCAAAAAAATGACTGCAACTCTCACTAGTCACAACTCAAGATTTTATTCTACGAAATGAATATTTCCTGTCTTTATATATTGCCATCGAATGTTCCAGAACTTTCCATAACTTTAATTACAGTTAACTTTTGTAAATACAAGGTACAATTAGTAATAATAAAAGCATGAGTGAAAGAAAGAATTACTATTAATACAAAATAAGCACGAGACAAAAATTCAAAGTTAATACAAAGAAAACAAATATTTTATTTTTGACTAGTCGCCCGCCGCCGGGCGCGTGAGTCAAAGTGGTAGATTGTGTCCATAGCAACCGAAATGAACTATTTTTTTTCTTCTTAAAATAACTTTATGTGTGCATTCTAATTTAACAGGCTCTAAATATCAGAAAACTATCCATTTACTCGCTTTTTCAAAATCACGATTCCGAACGTACAGTTAGTCACCTTAAAATACTTTCCAATAACTCAAGCTATTTATAGAAGATTGCTATTTATTGCATCCATTTTCTAAGACGATGAGATAAAAGGAAGTGACGAGAGAAAAAAAATAATAAAATAAAAGCAGGTGGGAAGCAAAAAAGAAAAAAAATCACTTCATAATACTTATAACAATAAAGGTAGTTCATCGTTTTCACAATCATAAACGACACAGCCAGCTGTGCATTTTTCTTAAGCTCGATAGCTCATAGATAATAAATCAGATTCTTAACTGGTTTCTGGAAGTGACTTCTCTAAAGCTCTTAACCCAGACGCTCAGAGGGGACCTATCAAAATTTCAGAAATTTTGGGGACGAAGTTTGACAGGAACAGAAGGTTACTTATGAATATTACATTATTTGTGAAAATAAGAACTATATATATATATATATATATATATATATATATATATATATATATATATATATATATATATATATACATATATATATAAAGTTAAGAATTCATACTTATTGTTTACAATAATCCTTCTTTTCATGATGATGGGAAATTTCCATCATAATATTTGAACCAAAACCTTTACTGAAAACAGGAGCACAGTAAATTGGTTGCTGCTGGTGATTCACGACTATTCCATAATAAAGAACGTAGCTGTAAAAAAATCACAATCACATTATAGCGTGTTTTACCTTGTCATTCCGCTGTTTTTTGTGGTTGGAAGAACCGTGTGATCTGAGATATTTTTGCTGTTAAAAGGGATAATGAGTGCGTAAAACAGAGCCTCTCAAACTTTCTATACTTGCGAACCAATTTTCAGTCAAACTTTTCATCGCACCCCCTTCATACAATAATAATGTATTGAATTCAATCATAATATACTTTGATGAAAAGCTACAATACAACTTTAATTATAAATCGTACAAATTATCAAGATAAGTATATAATGTTATGGCATGCCTATAGGGGGTCACTGGTAATTATTAAACTTGTTCTTAACTTTTAGTATTGTTAAATTAATTATGAAACACATTTTCGTGTACTGATACATTTATAAGTGTTTTTTTTTTCAGTGTAAATGCTTATTTTTGAACGATGGTCAAGTGACGTGGATGACACCTGAGCTGGCACCCCCTCTCATGACCACACCACACCAACGGTAGGACGATTGAGCTCTCGACAGATTTAACGTGCATCGCTGCGCTACACAGCGGATCTTTAGTGGTACAGGGTTCAAACTCGTGATAAGGCCAGCCACGATCCGATACCTTCACCATTGGGCTACCACGGCCTTCTGACATCGGCAGTGAGTGAATATTGACGTCGCACTGTTCAGCTACACGAGGGCTTTTGGAAACGACCACTTAATTTCGAACCATGGTCAGTGACATCGGCAGACATGTGGCATTAGTAACAACGAAAACAATACATATCACCAGCGGGTTTTTTTTATTTCTTGATTTAAAAAAATGCAAGAACTAACTTTTTTAAAGACTAGAATAAAATAATTTAAAATATTTGTATTCAATTTAATATAAATAAAATAAAAAGTTGAAAAGGGGAGAAAAATAATGTAAAAGAAAAGGACTTGAATAATTATTCGTTAATCATTAAACTTTTAATGAATTCTGTAGAAGCAATGAAAACAATACTGGGACATCTGATACCTTTAACCCTTACACGGCCATACGACTGGTAAGAGTAAGTAATGTAAGTAGTATGTGTTTGTTTAGATGTAAAATAAACAAAAATCATAAAAAAAAATTAACAACGTGTAGTTCGTTTTTTATCAGTGTGTCAGTTTAGTTTGGACCAATGATTATTATTTTCAGTTCAATGTGACTATTGTTTGTTTTTATTTATTCAAATATGCATTATTATTACTCTAAAGTATACTTTTTAAATAACACAAAATTCTTGAGGAAACAGATCCCTTAATAATTACAAGGCATAATAAATTGAAATAAGTAAAAAGAATAAGAAAATATACACAACTAGGGATTATTCTATCATTAACACCAATTGATTGCACAATCTTTTTTCCTTAAAGCATTTGTTTGCATAATTGCGTTCAACGTACGTCCTTTTTTGACAGTCTATAAAAAAATGCAAATAAGATAATTATTAAATACGACCTTCACACTAATGTTAAAATGAAGGAAAACGTTTCTCTTAACTTGCTTTATAAATGTAGCATTACAAAAATATGTATTTATGTGTTAAAGTTTATACAATTTGTTAATTATGTTAACTTAAGAACTCGTAGCATAAATTCTTCCTTCTCTTTACATTCATTTTACTACTATTGAATCAATGAATAAAACAAAAATTCATTTGTCAAACATTTGTTCTGCTTTGTTTCAAAATTGTTCGACAAATCTATTCTTTCGAAAAGCGTAATTGCTCGTTTTCCAATATCTGTTCCAATTTTCAAAAGTTTGTCCAATATTTCTGGAGGCAGCAGAAATCGATTGTTAAAGTCACAAATCACATTACTTTGCTTGTTTGAGAGTAATTATTTGATCCAAGGCATTTTGAAGTATTTAGTGCTTTGTCTATATATATATTTCAGTCTTGTTGAAAACCAGAGGGAAAAATACTTTTTTTTCGTTTACCAATTATATTTTAATTATAAACCCTCAAATATTAAATAGATTTTCAAATATAATTAGTTAATTGCATTAGTAAATTCTAATAGTAATAGCATAATTACGAAATGCAGCTTTAAGCCTAGTATGTTATTTTAATTTCTTTAAAAATGTATATCCTTTTTGTTATGGAAATAGTAATATTTATTCAAAACGAAGCAAATTAACTTTAATTCAATTTAATACCTTACATATTGAAAGGCATCTGGCCACATTAGAATTTTGCAAAAATAGTTTTTTTTTAGTTTTATCCGGCATTTCTCGCGCAAGGTATGTCATTCCCACCGCCTAACTTATTTCAAGACCTCATCTAAACTTCCTTTTTTTTCGAAAATGAACAGTTTCTCGTGTAGATTACTTTAAGGTCATATACTTTGAGAGTCCTTAGCTCGTAGGCGAATTCTTGATTTAGATTTTTGGTTACCACCTCTTCGGGTATGTCATACACTGCGCGTGAATCACCATTACCGTTCTAAACGCATGAGCACACTTTAAAATCTTTCTTATGTAATGGTTCATTACTGTAGTTATGACGAAGAAATGTGATATTTAAGAAATTTAATAGATACAGTTTTATATACATATGGCACAACAGTATTTTTAGGATGAATAAAGTCTCTTTGCGGCGGTGATGAAGAAGAATCGAATGATGAAGAGTATAATAGCAAGTATGATTTCTCTACTGAAATCTATCCAGATAATTTAACTGAAATAGCAATTATCGTCTTGGTAAAATGACCACATCAAATTCAATAGCTTGAAAATGTAATCTGTTGCCTATTACAATATTTTTTGTGTTGTTGAATCTTGTGACAGTAAATGAGCAAATTATTTCGCTAAGTGTTCAGAAACCACCTACTAAACATTGAACTAGACGCTGATTTTCAGAAGTGTTTTGGATTTCGATTTACAGAAGAATGTAGAAACCAGCAAACAATGCTTCTACGAAGTTTTTAAAAGATTAAGATCCAGTGAAAAAATATCGCACGCACTCACGATGAAGACTAAAAGAGTTTATAAACAATGTACTGAATGCCATAATAAAAAGAACAGAAAAACTAAATTTACAAGTAAAAAGTGTAATAAAAACATATTGTATTTCCAACTTTTCTTCCTTTTTCACCTTTGAATACAAATTTTTAGGTAAAAACAGAATGTAAACACCCTTGGGCATGAGATACCCTGCGCGTGAAGGTAAGGTCGTTTTTTTTTCGCGCGAGGAATACCGGGTTAAATGGTTTCCTAGGACCTCAAAAATGATGTCCCAAACGATTATAACAGGTAAAAATCTCTTAAGTACTCGGTTTTAAAATTTTAGTACAAGACCGTCTGGTCCGCAGTGATTTCCTTTTGTGAGAGCTAGAGGAAAGGCGCGTTAGGGAGCTAGAGCAGGTGTACGGGCAGATGTTATTGAAAAAAACTTATTTCCTGACCACTGACGTAGCTAGCTCTGAGGGGGGCCCTTTTTTAAATATGAGAGCCCTGTTAGTAGGACTTTATAGTTCAGTGCTTCTCAATCTTTCAATATTGGCGACCCAATATTCAATCATAATTTTCATCGCCCCCCCTCTGCATACGATAACAATGTATGGAAATCAGTATATATAACTATACTTTGATGCTAAAGCTACAATACGAACCTTCAACTTTTAAATGCCATATAATGTATATAAATGTCTCGCTCAGCCAAAATTTTAATTTCCCCTGGCGTATATATTCGTCTTTCTGAAGTACAATATTTTCTGTGCACTTCTATTCATAAAATTATTCCGAAAGCTTTGGAATGCATTAAAAAACCTTGACAGTGTTTGTGATGGATTTACTTATTTCAATGGATTTGCTTATTTATTCCTTTTCTTCCTCCCCCTCCCCAATACATCAAATGCGAGCCCCTACGCGGAAAACGGTACCATTGGGAAGCGAATCACGTATCTTTTAATCGGCAGTTAAGGAATTAATTATGAACCGTACAAACTATGAAGATAAATGTTAACTTTTGAAAATAATTTTATACATTAGAAATGGTCACTGGTAATTTTTAAACGAGTTCTTAACATATAATATTGCTCAGTTATAAAATACATTTGCAGTACTGATACATTTACAAGTGTGTTACATCAGTGGAAATGTGCGCATTTATTTTTTAATATTTCAGAATATATATTTTGTTTACTTTCAATAAATTAATAAGTTTTTGTAAATAGTCCTTTGTTTTCGGCTTTTCATTATGCTCGCGCCCCCCTTCGTAGAGTTAGCATTTCCCTTTAGGGGGACGCGTCCCACAGTTTGGGAAACGCTGCTGTAGTTACACATGTTAGGGGCTTCTCTAGCTTGGGAGGCCATATCATTGATACGACTGATGCGGCGGTAGCTACGCCGCTGTTCCTGACTAGTTTAGACGAGTTTAGATTTATCGAACGTCTGCTTCAGCCAGTTCGGCACAGTCAAGCATTTGAGAACTACGCTAGTCGATAAACACTCGTTTTTCTCGATACTTCTGTGTCTCGATTTGTGCGTTCAGCGACAGATTTTCATCAATTTTGCACATAATAAAGGCAATAAACTTGGATGTCATCCCGAACAGCTACGAAATTTGCCTGGAGATCAACAAACAGTGCATAAATATTGCAGAGAGAGATTGCTATCTGACCGGGTAAAAGAGGCAAGAATTGCTTCAAGATCAAGCAGAAAATAAATGCAAGAGCAGAAAGATAATCTGAAAGACCAAATATATGGTACAGGCAACGCAGATTAAAAGTATTGCAAAATTATTCATGATTTTTTCTACTACTCAAAACTTCAAATGCGTTTATCTCAAAGCTGCATTTTTTAAGATGGCAGCACACATAACTCGCTCAATTTTTAACCGAATCACTTAGTGACGGATCTTTATCCCATTAATCATCTTGGGGAATCTTTAAGCAAGCATTCGCGTTTAATTCACAGTCATCCCTCTCAAGAAGAAACCTTGATATGTAGATTAGTTCGACTATATAAAGTCAGAGTTTTGTAATTGTAAGAAGAAGGAGCTGAGAAGCTGTTACAGTCGCCACGATGGTGAGATAGAATAAAGTTGATTTTCGCAGCTTATGATTAATAGCCGTATTTACCACTGTATTAAATTAGTGAATTGGGGTTTTGTAGTCAACAATACATTAAGTTACGTTAAATTGGTTACTTCCTTTAATGTTTATTGCTTTTTCTCTATCACTCCTAGTGATAGACATTTAAAAAGTAAAACCATTCAAAATATTTCTCGGATCCAAATTTTTATTATCTCCTTGTGGTGTTTTCCAATCCCGTTCCATGATCTCAATGAAAGTAAACAAACCGATTCGAACTCGATCTTTTTGCAAGTTTCGTGATTTGTGGTTGGCAGCAACTGCAATGCAAATCGAGCGACTATTTAAACTCGGCTCGTGTTAGTTTTTCAGGAGGAAAGGAGAAAAAGAAATATAAGAAGTGTGTGAGTGTTTTAACTCTTAGAGGGAGAGAGCGGCTGGTTGGCAATGCAACTGTATGTTGCATCACCATTTTCAGATTATAAATTCATTTTACAATATTAGACTGTAAGAAGACGGTTCGAATCGGATGCCTGGTAATGTTGATTTTTGAACTTATTGTTTTTTTTTATCGCTCCAGTAACGAGCACATTGATTTTATCATTGATTATTAAAAGCCAATTTTGAGAAACTGCTTTCGTCTTCATGCCTCCTCGATACAAAAATTTCACTGCTTGCTTTGCTAAAATTTGAGTTAGTTTACCAGTAAGTGTAACACCTAGGGCATTCACTTAAAGGTTACACTGTTGTCGATTAGTATGCTTGAGTAAAATAAATAATTACTATAATGGAAGTGTCTGGTTATGGTTTTAATCCTCCCACACTCTTAGGTAAGCAAGATGGTGAAGGAGCAATTTCCGGGGTAAGTCGCTCACAACTTAAAATTTTGAATATATCTTGAAAAGTATATTGTATATGGAATTATGTTGGATTTTTTTATATTGCATATTTCATTTCTTATTAAAAGTTATATGACGATTTTTTAGGCAAATTTTTTCACTTTCTACTTTAGAAGTGCGTTATTTCGTCAAAAATCAATATACTGCAAAACTCTTACGTAATTCTATAGCATTTATTATATATAAGTGAAAAAATTCATAGGCTCAATATGATTAAACCCCATAGAAGCTGTTAGTCCGGCCGTGAACTCTAAAAAAACGGAGATCTCATCGCGAAAACGCTGCACGGATGCTATTTTGAAATTAATCGCTTCAAAAAATTTACTGTAAACAGTCACTGATATGTATGATAACACCCCATTTTTGTAATCTTGATTATTTTGTAGTATTTCGTAAAAAAATCCCTAAAAACCCTATTGTTTTCAGCCTCTATAGTGGCCTAAACCCTTAATTAATAAAATTGTTTGAATGGATATATGATTATTCTTAAACATAAGGCAAGAGCTGTATTCTTTTTCATATTTTAACCATTCTAAAGTACCAGTACTTTGAATTTTTAGAATGATTGCATACAAATTCTTCTCTAAATTTATGATAAACTAATTACTTGTTACTTACAGTTCCGTGAGTGTTCTCAAAAACAACACCTGGAGAAACACTTTCTGAAAACATTGGGTTGAACCAATTTCTTAAAGATTACACTGTTTTAGCGGATTCTAAACGAGTTTGCAATTAAAATATAGGTAACCTATTTTATGGATTATTTAATAGATTGAAAAAACTCTCATTGTGAAGGAACTGTGATACATGTAGATTATAACTGTTAATGAAAGAGATCTGAAGTGAAGAACGTAGTGAATGTTAAATTGTAATTGTAAGGTGATTTATTTGCTGTGGTAGGCGTAAAGATATTAATCTTGTAAATATTAGCTATTGGGATAGGCGAGAATTGGATCTAGCGTCGGTCTAGACCGTCGTTGGTTTCTAAAATTGGATCTTGCGTCGTTGTAATTCAGTTTTCCCTTAAAATTGAAGTGAATATTTATTAATATTGGTTAGAATTACAGGTTTATTTTGCTCTAACTGGTTATTCAACACAGATATATTAATAAGTTAAGGTATTGGATTAAGTAGACATTGTTGAGTTTAGCAATGATTTTTGATCATTTATCCGCAAATACGATTACGAACTTAGACTCGATTTTGCTGTCAATTAAAAACACTACTCTATGAAAGAGGGATAACACAATAATAGAATTTAAAGAAAAGGAAAATGCTAGAGTATGCAAATGATTAGCAATCAAGTGCTATCAAGGGATGCACCAGTGAGCAAAGACACCTCAAACTTCTTCTAAAAGCCAAAATACATAGTGGGTATACAGTTTATATTGAAATACATTTTCCAAATGTATTTCAATTAGGGATTGCAATATCGGACCAAAATTTCAATACCGGTATTCAGTATTTTTCAGATTTTAATACCGGTACTGCGGTTTTAATACCGGTAGTAGAAATTTTAGAAAAAGAATGAAAACACATGTTTCTTTGTTTTACTTGCCAGTTTTGTTAAAGAGAGAGAGTAAATATCACAACAAATAATTTTTAGGCAATAAATTATAACAGTATATAAAGAATCTAGAAAGTAAGGGAGTATCTTATTTATTTAAATCACAAAACTTGTAAATATTGCTATTCAGTCTGGTACTATTACAAATTTTTCAAATGTGATCTTAAATCTTATTCATTATTACCTTATTCTTATTCGTTATTATTTATGAGTATATATGTAATGAAAGAATGTGAGAAAAATGTTTAGAATCCTAAAGTATGGTATGCAAATACAAAGTGAATAGCAAACTCAAACATCGAAAAATATCGAAAAATTACGCACTGTCTTCATAACTACAACCTTCTTTCTTCAGATACGAATATCAGACTTCGAAACCTCTGCGTATGGACTATCGTTGCGAGCTGTAATAAGATAGTTATGGCTCGCCTCCTTGGATGACTCACATATTTTATCACTTATCTTGATTGTAAAATGCAACTTTATATTCACAGTCTAATTAACTTCCCCCGTTAGAGAGACATAAAAACAAAAACATTTACTATTTTGCTATGTTGGCGATCCCTGAACATAGAGTTTAGACAATTTAAAATATTCCTAGTAAATACCGAAAAAATGGTATTTTAACTTGTGAATACCCGTATTACAAAATTATACAAATGACTCAAAATACCGGTATTCGGTATACCGGTATTGCAATCCCTAATTCCAATACTTCTTTTTCGAATTAATCAAGTTAAGTCTTTTTTAAGACGAAATGGATAATAGTACGTGCCGGAATTCGAAAGTGTTATAATCATAACCTATCAACTGTACAGTTTAGGGTTCCCCGGGAATTGCTACTCGTATTAATCGGAATTAGAGAACTATAATGTAAATATAGATTGAATATGTTCAGGAACATTATGCAGAATGCCATCAAGATCCTAACGACATCTTGCAACTGACGATTTTAAGGGAAGATTTGTAGTCAGCTCAACCTCGTACGATCGTGCGATTACATCATGGACGTTCAGTCAGAAAATGAGTAGTTTGCGACGAGAAAAAATTTGAACGGACAGTGGGATGACGTATTGAACAACACCTTGTTGAAGTGTTCCCTTGGGACCAATCATACAACATACCTTTTCACTGCAACATAGAAGCGTCGTGACTACGGTGCACCAATTGACAAAATTGGACACAGGAATGTCACCGCTAGTCTTTCCATAAAAGTTCAATTCCTGATGCAAGCATCAAGATATAGGTATCCATATTTAAAGGTATAGGAGATAATTCATGTATCCTACATTCAGTATCGTCTCCCAGGACTACTTCTAATGGTATTTAAAGCCATTACTTACATGAAGCAAGTACCTTTTGTTCTTTTTTGTAATCCGAAAAGCAAGTTATACATTCCTCAAATCTGCTGACCGGAAGCTGGGTCTTATCTTCGAGTCAATGTTATTATCAATGCTCTCGTGTATACAACTACTTGGAAAAGTAGTTTCCAACCACGGTCTATTTAACTAATAATTTCTTTTTTCTATGCCTGTCTTCATGATTTATATATATATATATATATATATATATATATATATATATATATATATATATATATATATATATATATATATATATATATATATATATATGTTTATTTACCAATATACGAAATGATATTATTACCTGTAGATATATATTTATAATTGTCATTCTTAAATGAAGCCCAGTGGCTGAGTCGTAGTGTATCTCGCTCCCACGTTACATGCCCGAGGTTCAAATCACGGGCTGGGCAATGTTGACTCACCCTTTTATCCCTTTAATGGGTCGATAAATACCAAGCTTGCTTGGGAACTGAACACTGGGGGTTTCGCGTCAGACTGGCAACTTGATTGAAACATCTGTCAATTCAACCTAAAGCCTAAGTTTACTTATTCTGAGATAGGCATAGTAGGCCTTGGTCCTCATGGGCTGCTGCGCCACTCAGTGCAGCTCAGTCATTGTTAAATATGATCCTAAGAAACAGCTGCGTGTAACCCAGTGCTTCTCAAACTTCCATTGTTTGCGACCCAATATTCAATTACCATTTTCATCGCACCTCCTCCATACAGTTACAATGTATTGAATTCGATAATACGATACTTTAACGCTAAAGCTACAATACGACTTTGACCTCTTCGCCACCGGCATATATAAACGTCCACTCAGCCAGTGCGTAGATTGTTCCGAGCGTATATATACGTCCTTCCGAAATATGTTCACTACTATCTATAAAATTATTCCGAAGACATTGGAATGCAATAAAATAACCTTAACATTGTTTGAGAAGGATTATTTCACTGAGGATTTTCTTACATATATATATATATATATATTCGCTTTCTCCTCCCCCAAATACACCACATATGCGTGCATATGTGCTACACGGTGGCATTGTTGAGTGAATTGCGTTAACTTTTAATCTGCACTGAAGGGATTAATTGTAAGACGTACAAATGTGATTCAGATAAATGTTAATTTTTGCATATACTTTTATATATGACCAACCCGTGTGGTCACTGGTAATTATCAAACTTGTTATTAACTTAGTAATATTAATATAAGTATGATGTTTATTCTGTTGTACACTGCTGGTCAATTGCTAAGGACGGATCACAAATTGCTATGTAGCATAACATTAAGCGAGACATGAGACCTAGTAGGATAAAATATAGTTGCCACACTGTTCAGACATTAGAATAAACAATATTTATTGTTCTGGAAAGTACAAAAGCTGTGAAACATCTGAAAGAAAGAAAAAATGTTCATTTGATCTGCGTACGTAGAAATGTAACAATGCATCTAAAAGTCAGCAGGCACCTTAAAGAAAGGTATCAGTACGGGATATGTCCACCGTGGAGTGTGATGCAAAATTCCACACGTCGTACCATACTTTGCACAACATTATCCAGCAGCTGTTGAGGCAATTTATCAAATTCCTCTGTAAGTGCACGGATGAGGGTGTTCTTGTTTGTCGGTGGATAGTTTCGACCAGCAACTTGCCTCCCCAAAGCATCCCACACATTTTCAATGGGGTTTAGATCTGGAGAACGCGCTGGCCGTACGAGACGTTCAATACCCTCGCTGTCTAGACAATACTGAACAGCGAGTGTTCGATGACATGTTGCGTTGTCGTCCATAAAAACAAATTTATCACCGACAGCACCACGGAAAAGACGAACACACATGAGGAAGTAGAACTTCATCAATGTAGTATCGTTGGCCCGTCATAGTCCCATTCACAACCACATGTAGGCGCGTGCGGCCATTGATCATGATGCCGGCCCACACCATGATACTGCATGTCGGATATCGGTCCTTTTCCTAGATATTTTCTGGACGATAAGCAGTATCCCTCTCGCGCCAGATCAGTTGGCCTCTACAATCCGATGACAGCCTGAACCTACTCTCATCTGAGAATAGTACGCATGCCCAGTCCTGTTCAGTCCAATTGTGATGCTCACGACACCATTGCGAACGGGCAGTACGGTGCTGTCTGGTCAATGGGACACCCACAACAGGTCTGCGTGCGTATAGTCCTCCTCCCCTCAAACGTCTGGCAACAGTTTTTGGGGAGAACTGCTTTCCTGAGGCAGCAAGAAACTGATTTGCCACCTGCTGAGCTGTGGTGCGCCTGTTCCTTTTTGCTGATAGGATGATATATCTGTCTTCTGCAGGCGTCGTACTTCTAACACGACCTGCCCCGTGCCGTCTACTACACATTCCAGTAGTTTTAATTGACTTCCACAGCCGTGAAACAACGCTGTGAGCGATGTCGAATTCCCTGGCAACATCTGTTATTTTTCGCCCTTCTTCGATCTTTTCAATAATTCGGCCACGCATAAAATCATCTATGTGATGTCGGGAAGACATGCCAAAAATTTTAAGTTCGTCTATTAAATCTTTCCTGTAAAACTTTGACTTGAAACAACAACTGTCCACACGCGTCAAAACCTTTAAAGCTCTTATGAACGCTATCACGTGATGAACAGACGTGGAAAAAAAATTTGCATATACTCATACTTCTTCTTACTAATATCCCGCACTTATTCTAATTTTCCACCTTTTGCTTCCTTTCATTTTGTGGTTGCTATGGATGATATTGTTATCCGTCCTTAGTAATTGTCCAGCAGTGTATATACTGATATATTTTTAAATTTGTTATATTAGTGTGTGTAAATGTATTTTTTTTTTTATGACAGAATGTATTTTGTTTGTTTTACTGTAAAAAAATATTATTATTTTTTTGAAACAAGCTTTTGTTTTCGACTTTTCAATATACTCGCGCCCCTGTTATAGGGTTATCCCCTAGAGCGGCCTGCCCCACAGTTTGAGAAGCGCTGGTGTAACCTGTTTGTTTTATTTTCCATAGATTTAAGTGATTAGGATTCAGAAATGCTTCTTTAATAATTCTGAATGCGTATTATCTCTCTTTATACTCATATATATAAAAAGATTTTCGTGATACTGTTATAATTTTCTTTGTACAAAAAGTATAGTTCAAAGCAACTACATTTTTACAACAGAATAGAGCAAAACCACAGATTGGACAAAATTTACATTTATGATGATGATGAGCCTTTGTGTGAACGCGAACAGAATAATTAAACTTGACGATGTATTGCAAATTTTACATCTAATTATGAATAAAAGTCCATATGCAGAAAAGCACAGAACTTTAAATAAAATTCAAAACAAATCAAATATCATATACAAGTCCTAAACATCATC
Organism: Trichonephila clavipes; assembly: GCA_019973935.1. Classification (NCBI taxonomy): domain Eukaryota; kingdom Metazoa; phylum Arthropoda; class Arachnida; order Araneae; family Nephilidae; genus Trichonephila; species Trichonephila clavipes. The sequence continues at coordinate 77,788 of BMAU01001458.1, read as the reverse complement.
TTATACTTCATAATAAACCGTCATGCAATGAATTGGCTACTATCGTTTCGACAAAAGACGGTTCCATACACAGAAAAGTTGATGTTAGAGTTTATCGGACGAGTGAACATGACTATCAATTTGTGAATTTTAACTCAAAAAGCGGAGACGAAGACTTGAAATTTATTGAAGAGATAACATTTTTAGGCACGTTCAGACACGTAGGAAATCATGTTTACCAGCTTAGGGAGTTATCTTCAACTTTGGCATAATTGCGATAGTACGTAAATACAATATAAATTTATTTATTGTATTTTATTATATAAATAAAATCTACATAAGTAATTTTCATTAAATATTTTTCAATAAGCAGACTAATTGACATTTAAATCTCATATATAAATAAATATAAGACTGTATATTTATTTAAACATTGTCCTTTACAGAAAATGGATGAAATAAACAAATCAAACGGTGATTGGGCATAAAAAGAGAACTACTACTCAACGTCCGTCTATGAAAATGTCGTAACAGAAAACCATAGCCAAACAACTGGATTATCTTGCTCTGAATAAATCAGAATTTTTCCCGTTTATCGTGTGGTCAGAAGCACACACATATTTTTTTTTCTTGCTTACAATATATTGAAAAAAAGAGAGCTACATAATACATACAAATTACAGTTGTATAATTTGTACAATGAGGGTTGGTCCACTGTTAGGCACACACACAGACAAGGTGTACCCTCCCACCCCTATTTCAATTTAAAAATGAAATAATTTTTATAATATATAATTATGTTGTTATTTACAACCTTATCGAAAATTTTTAACAAATTTGCTGGTACAAAATGTTGTGATTTATAAGGCCATTTAACTATGAAAAAGCTGTAAAAACGAAAATTTTAAATTGCTAAAAATATTTGTGATTTAAAATAAAGTACTTTTTCTATCTGGCTACTTACGACATCTTTTTTTAAAAAAAATGGAGATATGGGGATTTTTGTGGCTTTTGGATTCATTTAGTACATTTTTTTAAAAAAATCTAAAATTAAGAGAAAAATAAATTATTGCTACTAAAATGGGAAATAATGGGTAAAAATTGACAAAAAATTTCATAAACGGCGTCCACTCTGTACAAATAGTAAATGAACAAATTCTTAATTTTTCAATTTCGATGTATTACTTTGCTACTCCTTTTAAAAATAACCTTAATGATAAGAAATATTCAAATTTTTACAAAAATTAGAGCATTTTACCTTAGTTATTATATGAAATTGCTTAAAAAAACCGTAATTATATTCACATATTCACATAAGGGATTGTAAATTTTGTAGCAAAACAGTGATTGACAAATCTGAAGGCTAAAACACTTCTACTATTATACAAAAAATGCACAAAAAATTAGTTAATTATTTTCAAAACTTTTTGAGCAATCGCTGTCACCGTTTGAGCTTTTCGAAAAAAAAACACATTTTAAGTAAAATGCATTTTAAAGTTTGACATCGTATGTAAAATTATGGCGACTACTTTTACTAAAACACTTGTAGCTTTTGGTTTAGTGGGCGGAAAATTTGGTATTTTTATAAAGCTAATATGCCCTATAAAATAAAACCATAAACAAGTTTGTCATTTTTAAAAAAAAATATATGATATTAGGGTAGTCGGATACCTAAGTCAATAATAATTAAACTTTGATATTATTCTAGAGTAATAACGTTTGTCTTATCAGGCAGTAATTAAGATGCCAACACCCTTTTCACCCTTAAAGACCTAACCCATACTTTTATGTTGGAACACTCCACGTTCCAGGGGGTACCAAATTTTCTCTTATTATTTTTTCAGTGTCATTTTGAGTCAGTATAATGTTAATAACCAAAAGAATGTAATATTAAAACATAAAATATTTCGTGTCTTAAAGATATACGAATGTCTAAACCACACAATCAGGCGAACTGGATCTTAAAAGGTTAACACAAGCAAAGAATATGTCTTAAAAGTTCATTAAAATCTAAAACTTCATGATTAAAAGTTTGCTTTATTAGTAACAAATTAATAATGAGTTAGTTATATTAAATATCTTTAAAAAATATAAAAGTAATGCATTAAGGAAGTTAAAAATTTAAACAATGCCAACCTATTATTAAAATTGAATTAGAAAATCAAATAAAGATGTAATGCAAAAAAATCTTCCATTTGGTATTTTTAAAAAGATTATGATATATTCCCAATCAATATGTAGTTCTTTGTAACGAATTCAGGAAATCCGATCTAGCTATTCCCACGAAAATGTTTTATTGAAATTCCTTTTGTAAAAAAACAGACTTGTGAATTGCAATTAGTTTTATGGCTGAATCTGTTTCTTCGTTTCCTTTCTTTTAAAAAAATGTATCATTGAATAAATCTATAATAGATATTCTACATTTTTTTTTTACTTTAGAAAGGAAATAAATAATTCCGTGTCCATTTTGTTCAATTGTTTCTTTTCAAAAGATAATTTAATATATATTTTTGGAGTTCTGCTGTTTTTTTAAGCAGCTATTGTTTGAAAAGAAAGAAATAAGAAAAATCTTTTAAGTAGAAGTAAGCCTGTAATAAATCCCTTAGAATATGTTTGTATACTTGCTAAATAAATCTAGAATCACAGTATTTTTCCCCATTATAACTTGAAACGATTTGTATAATTACAAGGTACAATGAGTTTTATAACATTTTAAATAAATAGTATACTTTTGTAAACTACTTATGCAGTAAAAAACTTCTGCATTGCAAATACATTTCAGTATAGGGCGTTGTCAAGAAAGTAACGTTAGTTAAAATTACTTATAGTAAGTTAATTCTTTTCAAATATAATTAATTATATTTTGAAATTATTATAATTATAGATCAATAAATAATGTGTTAAAGTTTTTAAAAGAATATTTTTTTCTATTATTATTATTATTGGTACTTCAATAAAAAGGAAAAAATTATTGCACACTGAAATGTAAGATAATTTTGTTTATACAATATAAAATGATAATAATGAAAAAGTGTAAGAAAGTACAATACTTCTATATAGATTTCTAAATTATCTTCCTCATAAACCTATAAAAAAAATTTGAAACACATTCAAAACGCAATTAATGATCTGCGTGTATGTATTTCATAAAACATTTTTTTTTTTTAGTTTATCCAAGATAATGCAAATTCTAAAGCTATAAAAAGTAAACGTTAAATGAAGAGGGTGATTTAATTACATAGTGTTGTGGCATCATAAAATACAAGCTTAAAATCATCGAATAAAAACTGGGCTTATAAATACAGGTATATAAATAAATTTCTTGTTCTATTTCAGTTAAGAAAGGCATTGCACTTCCTTATTTTTTTCCAAAATTTCGGTATGATTGGTTAGTTCAACTTTGAAACCTTTGAAAAGTCTTTCTTACATTTGTATTATTAGTTATGAGTATAAAAAACCCCTGTATAAAATTATTTTTATTCTATTTTTACTAAAAAAGTTATTGTTATTTATAAGGAAAGTAAAATACTCACGTGTGTTATATGTACCATAAATAATTATAATTTATATTTTTGTAGAAATACTGTTTTAAACAAATCATGGATTTGCGTGAAATACTTTTAATATATATTTTGAAAAGTAGGACAGATTAATTATTGATCGTTTTTTTTCCAAATTGTTTTCGATTACACTTAAATAATGCTTTATCTTTTTATTCGTTAGAGTTAGTGATATTAAAAGAATTCATAACAATATCTTGATCTATCTTTATACAAAATCTAGCAAATATTTTTCTCAGAAATTTTGGATGCCAATATTACAATAAATATCTAGCTTAACCACATCCACTAAGCTCATCGATTTTTTTGAGTTAAAATAAATAATTTATCGTATGTAATAAATCATCATACAATAAAGTGGGGGTACGCTACATGGATTAAATTCTAAAAACTTTTTCGAATGAGTTATATGAATCCAAAAGAAATCGGCCAGAATAAACATTTAAAACACATTTATTTATTACATCTATTACGACTCTATGCTTGGTTGCTATAGCAACATAAAGATACGCCCACTAGTTCCAAAATATCTATAACACTAATTTAGTTGCTAACGTATGCGGCTTAAACGCTTAATGTTAACGCTCGTCACATGGGTGATTTATAGTTGACAGAAATGTATATAAATATTAGAATATAAATTTTTTAAAGGGAATTTTTTCAGACTCCTCTGTCATTATATTAATTAGAAACAGCACATTCAAAATTCGCCGTAACCAATATCCAAACACGCCGGCCGTAGAATTCAATGATTATTTTTATAGGTTACTATTTTCAAGTGAAATATTCCTGCATAAAAAGTATGATTTTAGTTGAAAATAGCAGGAAAAATACATGGAAATATTCACACAATAAAATTGACTGAATGCATTGTAATAAAATAATTAAATTAATTTTAATATTAATGTATTATAAGACTTGTAATTATACTTTCTTCAATTTTTTAAACCAAAATATATATTTCTTTCCATTGAATGTACACTATAGTAACAAGGATTTTGTGACTTGGCCATCCAGTGATATTAAAAGAAACAACTCAGAAAAGCTGTGAAATATCGAAAAAACTTCTAATACACATATTTATGTACTCAATTTTATGTAATATTTTGCGAATCGTTAATTTAAATTCAAATTACTGAATATATCTACAAAATGATTAAAAATATCAGAATCAATTTATTTCCAACCTATTCGAAGTTAATACATTGAAAATATAAGTTTATGAGTATTAATAAAACTCTCAAAGAGACTAATATAGTTAAACAGTCCAGACATACAAACATAACATTTCGTTCTCTGTAGTAATAATAAAGGTAGTTCAGCATTTCCCTCCTCATAAACGACATCACCAGCTGTGATTTTTCTTAACCTCGATAGCACATTGATAATAAATCACAAATTCTTAGCTTCCTTCTGGAAGCGACTTTTCTAAAGTTCTAAAACTAATCACTCAATGGATTGGAAAAGGATAAAAACATACCTATATATATATGTGCATATATATATATAATATATATATATATAATATATATATATATATATATATATATATATATATAAGAAAGGAAAGTTGTCAACGAATATTTTATTTACAACGCATCTGTCAACAACTGCAATATACATGCTTCCCGGAGTTTTTAAAGATTGAAATTCCATTAAAGACATTCATCAGTAATATGTCAAATTCAAATTCAATTCAATGTCAGACTGTCTTGTCATTATGGGTGCTATATGTATGATAGGGAAAAAAATCTGCTTTAACATTATTGACAAGAAAGAATTTCAACAAAGATAAACAAAAATTGATTCTTAAAATGATAGTAACTTGAAAGAGATTTTGTAAACAATTTTATACATTTTTTGTTGTTGTTTATTGAGGATAATTTTTTAATTGAAATGCTGTAGTAAAAGTTTAAAAAGTAAAGACGTAATAAAATAAATATTTTATTTATAATTTCTTGGAAAAGTTTATTATTAAAATCCTTTTACGATATTTTTTCCACTTAACTAATTTATATTTATTTAAAGAGTATTCTAGAATATATTTTGCCATAAGTCTCTTTAGACAATTTATCATCCAGCATTTTTTTTCTTATTTAAACTGTTTCAAATTCTGTTACTAAGTGTAGGAGTAGAGTGCAAGTTTCGAGAGTAGGGTATCGGTTCCAGAATAATTTGACAGTGAATCAAAATTTCGATGAACACCAATAACTTTGTGTAGCTTAATACAGAGTGTTTTTTTTCCAGGTATAGAAGTTTAAGTTGGCATTACTTTCCAAGATGGCGAACTATTTAACAGCTGTCAAGTAAATTATTCTTAGTTTGGTTTGGCAATTCATCATAAATAGACTCACGCCTGAACAACGCTTTCAAATTGTGCAATTTTATTTCGAAAATAATGGTCGATTTTCATAAGCGAATATTGTTTAGCGATGAAGCGTACTTCTGGTTGAATGGCTACGTAAAGAAACAAAACTGCCGCATTTGGAGTGAAGCTAATCCACAAGTGTATGTCGAAACACCATTACATCCAGAAAAACTGTTTGGTGCGCTTTATGGGCTGGTGGAATCCTTCTTCAAAAACGATAAAGGCCACAATGTTACAGTCAATGGTGATCGGTATAGAGCCATGATTACTAACTTTTTCATTCCTGAATTTAACAATCATGATGTCCAGGAGCTGTGGTTCCAACACGACGGCGCAACATGTCACACAGCTCGTGCCACAGCCGAATTATTGAAAGACACGTTTAGTGACCGCCTAATTTCACGTTTTGGACCTGTGAATTGGCCTCCAAGATCTTGTGATTTAACACCGCTAGACTAAAACTATCCACATAGACCATGTAAAGTCATTGGTCTATGTGGATAAGCCACAACCGCTTGACCATTTGGAAAACAACATTCGCCGTGTTATTGCCGATACACGGCCACAAATGTTGCAAAAAGTCATCGAAATTGGACTTCCAGATTGGACTACATCCGAGCCAGCCGTGGCAGTTCTATGCCAGAAATCATATTTAAAATGTAATGTCACAAGATTATCTTTCGAATAAAAAAATTCATGTTAATCGAATAATACATCGTTGTTTTATTGCAATTTAATGTTCTATACCTCTAAAAACACCCTTTACATTGTTACAAATTAATCCATTCTTGTACTTTTAGTTTCATAATCTTGATGTTTATTCAAGAGAGTGCTTCTCAAAGTTTCAATACTTGCAATTCAATTTGCAAACATAATTTTCTTCACACCTTCCTTTCATACAATAAAAATGTATTGAATGCAATAATAATGTACTTTGACGCTAAAACTACAATGCTATCTTAATTATAAACCGCTCAAATTATCAAGATAAATAATAGGTATAAATAATAGGTTCTTTCAAATAACAGGTATTTTAATTAAGTTATTTTTAAGTAGTAGATAGTTTAAGTAAAATATATACTTTGAAGTAATAAGAAAAGTATTATGTTGCTTTTTTTTCTAATTTTTAAATTGGAACCGAAAACAATGAAAGGGTATTTTTTTCATGTCAGAATGTATTTTGCTTTGCTTCCTTTAAGTAAATTTTTATAACTTTTTAAAATTATCTTTTATTCACGACATTTGATATGCTTGCGCCCCCCTCGTAAGGTTATCACACCCCCTGGGGGTGCGCCCCACAATTTGAGAAATACTGATTTAATAGCTTTAATTATTTGTCTTTTCTAATCCTTTCCCCCAAAATAGATTTCAAATCAACATATTTGACCTTATGCATGCAACGCGTACAGCTGCATTACATATACATAGGTCAGCGTTTCTCAAACTGTGGGGCGCGCCCCCTAGGGGAGCGCGAGTATATCTAAAAGTCGAAACCAAACATAATTTTAAAAAATTATTAATTTACTGAAAGGAAGCAAAAACAATAATACATTCTAACATAATAAAATATAAAATACACATATACACTGACATAATACACTTATAAATGGATCCGCCCTGCACCATGTATTTCAAAATTAATTTAAGAGTAAAAAGTTAAGAACAAATTTATTAATTATCAGTGACTCTACGGTTACGTGATAAAATTGTATACAAATTTAATACTTATCCTGATAATTTATACGGTTTATATTAAAAGTCGTATTTTAGATTTACATCAAAGTATATTATTATTCAATTCAATACATTATTATTGTATGTAAGGGGAGCGCGATGAAAATTATGATTGAAAATTGGGTCGCGAGTATAGAAAGTTTGAGAAACACTGACATAGGTCTGTAGTATGTCTTTTTTTTTAAATATTACATGTTATTGTTCATTAATAAGGTGACCAACCGTCCTCCTTTAGGGAGGATAGTCCTCCTTTTATAGGTTCTGTCCTTCAGCGAAAAGTGTCCTACTTGTCCTCATTTTCAATATTTTAAAAAACTTATCCGTTAATATCTATTAAGAGATGAACCAAACATGTTTCCAATATGTCGAAGAATGGTCTGAAACAAATATCATAGGAAATAACAGTTTTCAGTGGTGTTTTTAGACTTCATCGCAAGTAAATTGGGCAGATATAGAAAATTGCCTTGAGTTTTCATCGAAAGAAGTGCCTGAGATTAAAATCGATGACAATTGTTTGTTTGAGAAAATTAGAATACTGAATTTATATTTAAATTCTAGTACATTGGAACAATAGGTAAATCAACTTGTTGAAATTACACTGCTCAAAACAATTAGGGGAGCAAGCGAAAAAGTGAAGAAAACCGTGTGAGACAGCCACGTATTGGCATACAATGCATAGTACACGCGTATCAATGCGCAATACAGGAAAAAGGCGTAAAAAAATTTGGAATTAAGCTTTAATTCTTTGAAAATATCGAAAAACATGAAAAGATGATTTAGGGCAACAATTTGGTTACATGTAAACGATAAAAAAAGGTACTGTTTAGACATGATGCATGAGTTTTAATAGGGCGTGTGGTCTCCTCGAACAGCTAAGACTGCTGCACACCTGTTTGTCAAGGATGCGATGAGGTTATCGATCAGACTTTGGGGAATACTGTTCCACTCCTCAAGAAGTGCAATCTCCAAGTCTCGGACAGTAGCAGGCGGCCTTGGTCGTGCAGCATTGCGTCGTCCGCGCATGTCCCAAACATGATCGATTGGATTCAGGTCAGGAGAGCACGCTGGCCATTCCATACGCTGTATTGTTTCAGCTTCAAGCATGTTCTCCACCAGACGAGCTCTATGTGGTCGGGTATTATCATACTGGAAAACAAAGGAATCTCCAATAGCTCCAGCGTAAAGGATGACATGAGGTAGAAGTATCTCGTCTGCATACCTTCGGCCCGTCAAATTGCCATTCCGAATGATATGCAGGTCCGTACGTCCGCCTATGCTGATTCTACCCCATACCATCCAACCAGCTCTTCTGTACTGAGACCTTTCACGAACGAATGCGGGGTTATTTCGAGTGCCCCTGTCCCTCCATACAAGAACACGTCGGGTGTCACACTCTAGACTGAATTGGGACTCGTCTGTAAACAGCACTTGGCTCCAATCATGTTGCTCCCAGTCTCGATGTTCAGCAGTCCATCTTCTTCGGGCCGCACGGTGGCGTGGGGTCAACGGAATGCAGACCATTGGCCTACGCGTGCATAGAGCCTTCCCTCATGAAGCCAATTACGTACTGTTTGGCTGGACACCCTTCGTCATGTTGCCAAGAGCAACTGTCTTTGCAGCTGCGTAGCATTCTCTGTTCTGTTTCGACGGGCTGTTAACTGTATATACCGGTCATCAGTTGATGTAGTGGCGAGTGGCCGACCTGCCCCTGGTTGACGTCTAACATTTCCTGTTTCTTGGATCTAATCCACAGCCTTGCAACAACACTTCTGGAGACTCCAACATCGTCCGCGACACTACGTTGTGTTTGCCCGGATTACAGTCTGCCTATAACATGCCATGCCATGGATTCCGGTAAATCACGTTGTTGAGACATTCTCAAGTAGCCTTGTCTCAAAAAAAAATACTGCGCGATCGAATTTCACAGTTACGGCAATGAAACAGATGTTTCTGCAACATCCCGATTTCTGCTCTTATCTCCTTTTTCTGGCTTTTGACGTCATGAACTTTGATTTGCATATAAATTTTTCTTCTTCCGTTACCTGGTAGGCTTTACATTATGAATGATTCATTTTATGTTACTTATTGGTATACATCTTTGCTTAGTTTTGTTAAAATCATGTGCTCCCCTAATTGTTTTGAGCAGTGTATTAAAAAAATGGTAGAAATACTTAAACAATTCAAAAATGAACGTAGTTTAGTTATTCTTGTTGAATTTACGTTACGTTGCCATGGAAATAATGCTACAGTTGAAAGAGTTTTTTCAGGTGGTAATAATTTTTCGACAAGTGAGAAATCGAGATGGAATGTTGATATTTTATCTGTAGCACTTACTGTAAAGCTCAATATAAAGGATATTTCTTGCCTCGAAATTTCCGATGTATTAGAAAATTGACAAAAAAATTTTCAATGGGAAAATACTAGTTTAAGTAAATAGTTAAATATATGCAAGTGTAATTAGTGCATTTTTATTTCAGTTAAAAAAATGTTTCAAATATATTTAGGTTGTAGTTTTTTCTTAAATTTTTCGCGTGTGTCCTCCTTTTCATTGTAAAAAACTGGTCACCTTATCATTAAGTATGTTTAGATACAGATTTACAATTGTAATATTTAATTTTTTTGCTGAAAGAAAAACACATAACTTTAAAACAAATTTATTTACGTAAGAAAATTTTAAAACACATAATCCACACACACACACATCACATGCATATATTATACAACTACTAATCAAATGTTTAAAAAATTAATATTAATGCAAACAAAAAATTAGTTTTCTATACGTTAAGGTAATCTGGATTCATAGCGAAGTTTAAAGCAAGTTTAAATAGGCCTTGGATTTAATCCGTAATATGGAACGCGTTCTAAATGTTAACACATGAGTTGACGAACTCAAAAGGAAAACATCATCAAACTCGGAAAAGAGAAACATTGTTATTATTAATAAAGTAAAATAGTCTTATACACTAAGAATTTTATGTAATAAAAATACAAAGTATACGCAATATGAGGTAAATTAAAATATACGAAATAGTTTGTCTATTTTGAGAATTTTCAAATAAAGAGACACAGTTATATTTCCCTTTATTTAGTGAACAATTTGGAGAATGTTGTATAATTTAGGACATAATTTTAACTGTGCAGTCTTCGTCATTTTTACGAATGATTGATGTTACAATATTTCACGAAAAAATGGCAATAGTATACCGTGCTGTTCTCCTGATGATGCGGGACGTATTTATAGTTCAGAACATAAATGAGAAAAGCAAGTTTTTTCTCTATAACTTTTTAGCTATTTGTGCGTTAAGAGATTACTTTTTACGGATGAAAAATTAAGTTCTCATCTTGCAATGGTTAAAGATTATCCATACAAATTTAATATCAAATAGATTGCATAAAGAATATCCGTCAGAGAATAATTTGTGGTTAATAATACACTTTTCGAAAAAAATTAGCGCACCAAGAAATAATTTCGGGATCGTAACGGAACTTGGCATGGAGGTACATGTTGGGGAGATATGCAAATGAATAGAAATGCATTGTGATTGCGCAATACGTATAGCCGGAAGAGGGCGTTTAACTACGTTCTCTCTGCGGAGAAAAAAAACAGGTAACCAAAACTTGTTTGAGTGTGCTGAATCGTTTACAAAGGAAGAGCTGAGAAACACATGTCCTTACACCGCTTTCGGCAACAATATGAGCAACCGTTGCAGTTTGAGATGGGGAGAATCATCGGCATGATGGAAGCTGTATGGTCAGCTAGTTGATTAGCTCGTCAATCAGGTCACTCTGATTGTGTTGTTAGGACCAGTGGATCCGAGAGATGTCGCTTACGCGAAGACCAGGCTCAGGACGCCCTCAACAGACCAATCGTCGAGAAGGTTAGAAATCCACGTGTGAACCAACTACTTCATCGGCCGCCATCCAGGCACACGTAGCACCTTCACTAGAGTCCCCTGTGTCTTATCGAACCATACGAAGGCGCCTGACTGAAGGACATTTGGGATTGCGGTGACCTTGTGTGCTGCCTTTGACACCGCCCACCCATCGAAGCCTCCGTATGGACTGGTGCCGCGCACGAGAAAACTGGATTGCAGCAGAATGAAACCAGGTCGTCTTTAGTGACGAATCCAGATTCAATCTCAGCAGTGAGGACAATCGTGATCGAGTGCGGAGACCCCGTGGTCAATGCCTCAATCATGTCTTTGCTTTACAGCGACACACCACTTCCACAGCTAGTGTGATGGTATCAGGTGTCATTGCCTACTATACACGATCACCCCTAGTATTGATCCGTTGCACCATGACAGCCAGCGGTACTTCTAAGACATCATGCAACCACATGTGTTGCTACGCATGCAACCTCTCCCAGGAGCCATTTTTCAACAAAACAAAGCTCGGCCTAACACGACAAGGGAGAAAAGACTGTCTCCGCACTGTTACTACACTCAATTGTCTGCCCGATCCCCAGATTTGTCTCAAATCGAGAATCTCTGGGATCATTTGGGACGGTGAGTTGGGCATCTCACGAGTTTGAACGAACTGGAGGCAAGGTTTACAGCAAATATGGAACGAAATGTCTCGAGACATTATACAGAACTTGTTTGTCTCAATGCCCGATCCTACCGCATCGTGCTTTCGCGCTAGAGGGGGTTCAACATTGTATTAAATTTTCCGTTCTTTTGCTTTTTTCTCTGAAATAAATGATCATTTTTCTTTGATTTTCTAATCATTTACTTATATCAAAATAGTCATTACGTATGTAATTTTTTTTTCATTTTGACGACTCCTTCTTGGTTCGCTAATTTTTTGTCCATGAGTATATGTCTATCGTAAAAAAAAAGAGTTCATTCTTTGTACTACAGCAGATGTACATAGTTATTTTACAAACTTTTGGCAAGAATATGAGTATAGTAATACCTCGAAGAAACGCCGACCTTCAAGAACTCGGATTTACGTGAGTTTCAAATCTCATCAAAATGAATTTTTTTTAAAAAAAAAATCATTTTAACTCATGAGGAATTGGTATTTTTATTGAAGAAGTTTTTGATCTTGCCAGGCAAATAAATTCAGAAGTGGATAGTGATGACTTTCAAGAACTCCTGTATTAGTTGTTGTTGTTGTTTCTAATGCCACCTGTCTGACGTAGTCAGATCGAGGCTTACGAAATTCATCGTGGCATGGGGCTAGAGGTACGCCTGTCGTTGGGCTTGAGCACCATACAGGTGAAAGTCCTAGCTGGGCGAAATTCCCCGAAGGGACGATAGATGGCGACACCACCTCTATCTCCACCTCCACAATTTCTTCATGGAAACGGAAGGGGAGGTAAATATTCCTAGTCCCTGCGCTCGTGACTCAGCCCTCAAGACTATATATATATATATATATATATATATATATATATATATATATATATACGTACCCACTGATTTAATGAGCCCGTACTCCGTGTGTAACCAGAGGGTATTTGGTGGCATCGAGCCTTCCGGTCTATAGTTCGATGCTCTAACCACTAGGCTACCCACGGCCTGTATTAGCAAAAGCAACAATGAAATATTTTTTTTCTCATTTATATTCTTAACATTAAAGCGTTTTTATATATGAACAATACATTGTAATATGTAGCAAAAGTATCCATATTCAACGTCAAATTCAATAACTATCGTACCATGCTTTTCTAAATGTTATTTGTCATGTGGGGGTCGTTCAGAAATTGATAAAGTAATCGATTTATTTTTTCAGAAACATTTATCATTTTATTCACGTTGAAACTGAGAAATTGGCAAATTCAAGACGTCATGTTATGAATATAAACACTTTTTAAGAGTTAGTATGGTTTGAAACATAAAAATGAACTTAATCATACTGAACTACCAAAATTTCACTGAAAGGCAACACTGGAATTTCTGCTAATAAAAATCTAGTTTTTAAATTCTACTTATACTCTTTGCTTATAACGTATTTTTATGGGTCAAAAATTTGGCAATGTGATTAGTAAGTTATAAGGAATATATCTACATAAAAGGAAAATAAATTGAGTGTATTGTAACTGTTGTAATATCTTAAGAAATCAGCGAAAAAGTGTTCTTCACTTAATGAAATTACTGATGGATTAAAAGTAAAATTAAAGTGTTTGAATTATCTCACTGTCATTTAAGTACTCTAAATCATTCTACCAACGCAAGAAAAACTGCTAATAATAAAGGGTGTTTTTTTAGAGGTATAGAACTTTAAATTGCAATAAAACAACGATGTATTATTCGATTGACATGAATTTTTTTTATTCGAAAGATAATCTTGTGGCATTACATTTTAAATATGATTTCTGGCATAGGACTGCCAAGGCTGGCTCGGATGTAGCCCAATCTGGAAGTCCAATTTTCGATGACTTTTTGCAACATTTGTGGCCGTATATCGGCAATAACACGGCGAATGTTGTCTTCCAAATGGTCAAACGTTTGTGGCTTATCCTCATAGACCAATGACTTTACATAGCTCCACAGAAAATAGTCTAGCGGTGTTAAATCACAAGATCTTGGAGGCCAATTCACAAGTCCAAAACGTGAAATTAGGTGGTCACCAAACGTGTCTTTCAATAAATCGATTGTGGCCCGAGCTTTGTGACATGTTGCGCCGTCTTGTTGGAACCAAAGCTCCTGGACATCATGATTGTTCAATTCAGGAACGAAAAAGTTAGTAAGTTAGTAATCATGGCTCTATACCGATCACCATTAACTGTAACGTTTTGGCCTTCATCGTTTTTGAAGAAGGATTCCACCAGCCCATAAAGCGCACCAAACAGTCAGTTTTTCTGGATGTAACGGTGTTTCGACATACACTTGTGGATTAGCTTCACTCCAAATGTGGCGGTTTTGTTTCTTGACGTAGCCATTCAACCAGAAGTGCGCTTCATCGCTAAACAAAATTCGCTTATGAAAATCGGGAACAACGGCAATCTCGTTTTGGGCCCATTCGACGAATCTACGCCTTGCTTGATGATCGTTTTCATGAATTGCCAAACCAAACTGAGAATAAATCACTTGACAGCTGTTAAATCGGTCACCATCTTGGAAAGTAATGCCAATTTAAACTTCTATACCTGTAAAAAAACACTCTTTATATAATCCAATACATATGTAAAATAACTTAGACAAAAAAATCTCCAATAATTTAAAATGTTTAGTCGTTTCCCGATTTTAATGCTAGTAATTTAAGAATTTATTCACTAGAAATCAATAAAACATTTCTAATATTAGAAATGAACTATCATGACAATTCATGTAGAAATATAATATCACTTTAAGCAATTACAATTGGCAATTTTTTAGATTATGTTTTTTTTAAATTATTGTATAGCAACGGAGTGTTTAAGAAATGCAAATAATTTTTTTTAGTTGCAAAATTTAGATTTTTTCATTCGTTTTAAGTATGCTTTTTTCATCTGTATTACATGTTAACAAAAAAATAGAAACATATTTCTTTTGCACCAAACCTCTTTCCAAATATAGAAAGAATTTATTCAAAACTATTGAACAATTTTTAGTAAACGGTATATATTTGGAGATGGCCTTCATGATCCACATTTTCAAGTTTTTTGCCGTTGATAAAACGTTGTAGCGATCAGAATCAATGGAAATCCGACTGCGTAAGATCAGGCAAATTTGGAGGGTGAAGCAATACTTACTATGTCAAATTCTTAATGTTTAAATTTAATTTCATCTTGCACAATGTGGTCTACTGTTGTTGATGCTCATCTTCATGTCTAGCCAAGCTAGACCAAGTCTATGATTTCACTCAATCTCAAACAGTCCAACCCCATTAAAGGATCTTGTTTTGTAAGCCCCAGTTAAAATATGTTCTGGTGATGACTGGCAGGAAAAACATCTAACACAAGCCAGAAGCACTTTGTTTCCATCCTTAAAAGTCAATGTTCGGAGGCGGCTCTTCCGGAAACGAGTTAGAATAGTTTGTTCCTGCCTGCTGTATTGAAGGGAAAGAGAACCACCACCAGGGCATTTAGCCTCATACCAGTGATTAGCAGGAGGACTAGTTGATTGCTTGTTGTTGATGTAGATGGAGTGTAGCTCTGAAAAGGTGAAAGGGGACGAGTTCCTAGAGGTTTGAGCTGTGCCATATTTTGATAGGGCGTCAGCAATCCAATTGCCCGCGATGTTAACGTGCGAAGGAATCTATTGTAGATGGACCTCGTGAGAAGATGAAAGAAATTTTTTCCACAACAATGTTTTCTATCATACTGTGGTCTTGCCTTATCGCTTCAGAGAATAACACCTTTTCTGTTGATCGTGGCAGTGCACTTTTCAATTAAAGATTTATTTATTCTCGATTTAATTGTTCGTATTAAAGGTTTACATTCACAGTTTGTACAGGTTTCAATGCTTAAAAATAAACGATCCCGCGAATACTCCACCAAGCACATAAACGATCCTTTTGAGTTTGGACTTTTCAGGAACTGTGTTTTGCGTTTTGGACTATTGTAAATGACCCATTTTGTTCATCTTCAGTGATCAGGCGATCAGAAGATGTTTCTGTATTGTGCTGCTCAATTAATAATTGCATATGGTGCTACTGTTATCTTTGCTTTCTTCGAACAATTTAAGCCAGCAATATTCAACCTGTGGCCCGGGGGCCACATGCGGCCCGGTTTAACTGGCACGGTCATAGCCCATTTATCTGAGAAATTCATTTACTTATGAAAGTTTGGGGAGAAATTATTTGTTAAGAAATCAAATATATTAGTTTTACTTCTTGCTATCGATGTAGTATGGGTACGAATTGATATTTTTTTCTGATTAGTGATAGTAGACATCAGTGGAGTAGCGACTATTTTAAGAAGGAAACCAATTTTTGACTACCATTCATAAATTGCAAGCGAAATATATTCAAAGAAAATAGGTTGCTTTAAAACGATTGGCAAGTTGACTATTGTAAAATGAAAAACAAGCTTGCAACAGTAATTGATTAATTTGTCACGAAATTGTTGTATTTAAAAAATACCAATAAACACGAATCGCAATCAATTACAATTTTCCTCGAAAATCTCTTTCAACTGGTGATAAATAGGATTTCTTGAACAATCTTTACAACAGAGCAAAAAAAGTGTTTTGCCAGTGGTAATGTCACAGTGGTAACAAAGATACCTATGAAATTTGTTGTATTATTGGTAATTGTATGAAACCATTTACTGATACAGAAATTGGGAAAGAGCTATTCTAAAATGCGTCCAATTTTGAAACATTCACTGACAAAAATAAAAAAATATATATATAAAAAAA
Organism: Trichonephila clavipes; assembly: GCA_019973935.1. Taxonomy (NCBI): domain Eukaryota; kingdom Metazoa; phylum Arthropoda; class Arachnida; order Araneae; family Nephilidae; genus Trichonephila; species Trichonephila clavipes. The sequence goes on along the minus strand of BMAU01001458.1, from coordinate 60,854 downwards.
TAATGATTAAAAGAAGCAAAAAAAATTTTAATGTTTTGTTCAATTTTCCACATTTTAAATTTTCTATATTATCTTGGTCTTAAAGCGTTTCTCCCCTCTCCATTAATCCTCATGTTGCATCCAGCGTGAAATAATCATCATATGTATGCGATCCGTGTGAAATAGCTAACATATGTGTGCAGTCCGGCAGAAAATAAGGTTGAGTACCCCCGGTTTAAGCAGTACCCAAACGCCTGTTACACATACATTATAAATTTGCTTCAAATATACTTGGATGGTCAACCAAGGATAGTAAAGAGTATTTGAAAGTCCCAAGACTGTTTAAGTTTGAGTTTTGGTAGTGCAACTAAAATGCAATAAAATATATAATAATATACTATAAAATGCTACATAAAATACATAATACATGGGATATTCAGTTTCATCCTGCAACACTTGTGTTCAAAATAATTTTAATCTCGAAAACCCAATTGTATTATCAGCTGAAGGCTAATTTTAAGAATTATCATTTTAAGTATTATTCCGTCTGTCCAAAATAGTTTTTCTTATAACAATCTGAAAGCGTCCTGCCGGGGCAACTTCTCAACAGGAAAAAAAGTATTGAAAAAGCTTCTAAATTATATGAACTATGAATTTGGTAATAAAAATTGATTTTAATAACCATTCCCCGATGATAGAGTTTATTGTTTTGGAAAAAAAAGCTTTTATTTAAATCATTTTAAGAATGAAAAAATGGTTTAAAGGGAAACCATAACCACATCCTAATCTTCAAGTATCTTAAAAACTAATTAATTATCAGATCTGAAATTTAAGGGCAACCTTCCCTATTGTATAGCCCACAAGAAAATGCAAAGAAAATCGATAGTTTTTCATTTCTAGCGTGAGTGAATGAGTGAATACTAACGTCACACTGTTCAACTACACCTTGTCTTTTGGCGACGGACCTTGTAATTTTGAACCATGGTCAAGTGACGAGGACGACACCTGAGCTGACATTCCTTTCCTAACTACCACACTACACCAACGGGTACATTTTTAGGGTAATGTATAGCCTTAATTTCGGAATTTGTATTTGTAATCTTCAAAAGAAATCCAAGTTCTGCATAAATTTCGAAATTAATCTAATCATTTATTATATTGCATCAAATAAGAAATGAAATCTGAAATCCTGAAAATCAGATTATTTGATTATAGCTGAGCAAAAATCCTTCTTAAACAACATAAACTGTATTTCTTTCAGTGTTTTTCTAGCAAATTAAGGGGGTTCGACACGTCCATAGGAGTCCATGTTAAATTGCGTAAGTTTATGTACCTTTTACTCAGAAACTTCGATAAAATGGATAAAATTTTTACAGTAGGTTATGTGTACTATAAATAATACTTTAAGAAAGAGATTTGTTTTTTTGTTCAAAATTAAATTAATTATGAATGTTTTAAAAATTATCCAATTTTTTTCCTTAAAATTAAATTTAAAAAAGTTTTTAAAGGGTTTGCTCGATATATATAAAATTCCGTCCAACAAAAATGTGTAAACATTTTAAATGTCTACTCACTGAGGCTTTGAGGATTATATAATGAATAGTTTTTGAGAAAAGTACATAAAGCGAATAATATTACATTTTGAGGAAACATGCTTTAAAGTATAAATATGCAAATTTTTGAGCACATTTACCTTTTTTAATACTTTCCAGAAGCATATGAAACATTTTTTAAACTCTCTGCTCGTCCAAAAAACTCTTCTAATTTTCTTTTTTTTTTTTCATTATTTATAACAATTTTGCCTTTTTTGCGATCTCAAGATTCTTTCGTTGAACTGCACGGATCCTAAGTGTATCTAGTTTTTTGAAGCATGAAACACATTTATAACTTGATTCAATATTACAATGTTTTAAGATCATTAATTTTGTTTCATGACTCTTATTAAACTATGTACAATAGCCATATTTACCCCTAATATTTTAGTTTTCAAGGTATCGGAATATACCTTCGAAACCGTGATTTTAAACGAGCACAGAAGTGAATAATTTTCATGATATTAAGTGTCACTTAGATTAGAAGATTAGAATGCATGTACAAAATTGTTTTAAGGACATTTTGAAAAAAAATTATTTAAATACAATATTTCGGCAAGAAATTAACTTAGAATAACCTTTTATCAAAATGTTCTCATTTTGCGACAAATGCTTCTATTATAATAATATGTTGCCTGCATATAGCTCAAATCTCTGTACAGAGGCTCAATTATGTCTGTAAAATTCACATTATTTTCAGAGTTACAACCAATTGGAAACATTATCGGCGTTTTTTTCCTTAAAATTCCTCCCTTCTGTTGTCGTAAAACATAGATAAACCCACTTCTAAGTTATATATTTCAAAAATTCTAGTTAAGTCTCTGTACAGAGGTCTAAGCTTTATACAGGCAAAATATTATTATAATAGAAGCATTTTTCCCAAAAAGAGAGTATTTTGAAAATAAGTCATTCTATGTTCATTTCTTGTCAAAATATTTTACTTAAAGAATTTTTTTATTGTAAAACTATTCTTAAAACAATTTTATATACATTTTCTAATCTAAGTGACACTAAATATCCTAAATAATATCCACTTACACGCTTTTGCAAAATCACGATTCCGAACGCGCGCGTGCGTAGTCGGATACCTTAATTCTACAAATGTTGATCTTGGAATCACTGACCATATGGCTTTATTAACTGACTCATTTGGGTTCTGGGGCCTTCCATGTAAACATTTTCTGTGTAACATAGGGTCACCTAGATCTCTAAGAATTGACTTCATTCAATTCATAATGGTATATAGTACGTGTGTTTGTATTTATCATTATCGTGCCTTTCGGTACATTCAGCTTCTGTCTTTGAAACTTGCTCCAGGTATTTATGATCATAGAATACAGGCCTTGTTGACAGCTCTCGTTTGAAGACAGGATATGAAAATAAGCAACTCAAACAGCAGTTTTCATGCTGTGTACATCATTGATGTGATTTCTAATAGTCATACTATAACATCTCTTTGAATTTTTGATATTAAAATGTCGGTGAGTCAGTTATGACCACTTAGGCGTTTTCTATCAATTAACTTTTTTTTCTGTGTTTAGCTTTTAAGATCCAAAAGACGTGTATTTATACACTTTTGAATAAGCCTAATACACTCTAATTTTTCCACTTGAACATAAGGATTCGCGCTCATCAGAAACCTATGTAAGGGGAAATACAGGTGCTCCTATTAGAGTTCACTTGATATTCTTCAATGAGTAGCTTCATTTTAAAAAATAAATAAAAATACTTTTAATTATCATTTTTTCTCATATCATATATCATTTTAAACAAAAATATATGAACTTGTAAAAAATATAAAAAAAGAGAAAATCAATAATTTTTGGAAAATTCAAGCGCCGGACCACCTTAAAAGGAAATATAGCATTAAAAATTTAAGCATTCTTATTAAGAATTTATGATGTAAAAAAACTGTCAACTAATGAAAAATTTATCAGAAGTTTTCAATAGAATATTCTATTTCCACTGATTTGAGATTTTTTTTAAACGAACTCTAACTATTTTTCCTTTTAGTTTACAAAACATTTAGATGGAACATTTAATTTTATTTAGCCAAAAAGTATTTTACCCCTTACTTATTCGTACAAAAAACAAAACATAATTCTCTCGTTTTAAAAAAATAGATTAACTTGCAAAACAAATTGGCAAAGTTAAATGAGGAATTCCAATTAAATTGTATAAATATCGTCTGATCTTATATAACAATTATTTCTTTTCCAAGGAAGTAAGGAAAGAAAAATAAATTTTTCAAACTAATTAAATTTAATAAACGATTTTATTTTCAGTAATGCTCTGAGAATATTTTTGAACCTAATAAATTCAAAGCACTCAGATTATAAAATCTATGTTTTTTCTTTAAATTCAACACTAAGAGCCTTTTCTCTGATTCTAAAAATAAATACTTTTTCGCAAAATGAAATTCAACTGCCTTTCCAGAAGTATTTATGAAAACAGATTTTTAATCTTTTAGCGGAGTAAAAGTTTTTTTATCCTATCATCTCTCAAGACATCACTAGCGTAAAAAAAATATAATTATACTTATTTAATTTTACATTCGGACTTCTCTGAACAAAAAATAGTAATAATACTCCCCTCTTCAACTTAATTAATGAATAATTAAGTAGTTTTTTTAAAAAAAAAACTTTAATGAGTGAAATTAGTTAGCGGAGGTGCATTAAGGTATATTTAAGTAAGTACGATGTATGTCTACAAAATTATAAGTCAAAATAAATTTAAAATTTTGTGAATTAAATAATGAACATGAGGTTTTTCCCATTTTTATAAGTAAAGATTTATATTGAAAAAAAAGTAATTCATAATTTCTTTATTCATAAACAGTTATTGTATTAAGTATACCTTCAGATGTATATAACTTAATTCTGCTATAACTTCTCAATTTTTTTTATAATTTAATAAATTTTGCAAAAAAATATGCTTTAATAAATAACATAACACATTTTTGCTAATTTGATGAAGTATATATATATATATGTAAGGATAATTAAATTAGATTAAAAATAAAATTCCCTATCTAGCACTTGACTCATCTTTCTTCTCAGTTCCCATATTCAAGTATCAAACTAATCACCCATCTATTTCTTCCGAACATATGGCCTAGCCAATAAACATGTCTAATTCCAGATCGTTAGATTTAACTTGCAAGCCCCTCTTCAAAATGTTTTTCAAGTGTTATCCACTTGAAACCCCCACCATGGCGTGCTTTTTACTCCCTGCTCTTAGATCAGAACAGATGTACACAAATGATCGAATAAAGGTCTTCACTTTTCTAACTTTAATTTAATTCTGTCTTAAAAATCATGACAGAATTAAAGCCGGCAGGATTTTTATCTGCGAATGGATTTCAAATCTTAACGTAAAAAACTAATCTTTTTTATAAAATAATTTTAATATAAAAACTAAAGCCAGCGACCATAATAACTGATATGGAGAATTTGACGGAACACCGAATGCACCATATGCCAATATGCTGAAGACGTCGGATTGCCGGAATAAAAAATGATACGGAAAAAGAAAACGCACTATTATTCCCTGGAAAAACATCGCTCTTAAACCCCGAGAAGAATGCAGTGTTTACCGCCGAACGTTATTTCTACCGTTGCTGAAGAAACCAGCAAATTTGCGATGAAAGAACCAACTTTCGAATGGCGAAAAAAGAAACAAAACAAAAAGGGGAAGCGAGAATCCCTTAAACTCCATGATGAAAGATATCAATCCCTTCCGCCAGAATAGAAAAAAAATATGTTTTTCTCCGAATGGTATTGTGATTTAGTTCCAGTGATACAATGATGGAAGGACCAACAATACCAGAAAAAAAAATCTTTTTCGCCGAAAAGTCTGCACGGTAATATTGTGAATTTGACCACCATATAATAATAGTGAAGTACCAACATTGAAAGAAAAAATAAAGGAATAAAATTTTACTAGTGAAATAAAGTGACAACAGCATCTGGATTACCGTTCGCCCAGTGTTTCTGACGCTGTAAAGTGGAGGTCAGTTAAATTATATATTTCCAATTTTAGTAACATATTGAAGTAACTGAGTTTTGCTGAACAGAATTTTACGAAAAAGAATAATGAATGATATGATATGGTATTTAATTTTTATAAGATAGTTGTGTTATAAATGAGATATTTTCTTGATATTTTAATTGAGAAAACAAAGCATATAGGTTTAGTCATACAAAATTTTGAGAAATTTTAATATACTTCTCATAATTTTATCTTAAGATGTCGAATGAGTTAAGAGTTATAATAGAAATTGGTGTAAGTGAAAGATATAAATTAAGTTTTTAGAAAAACGACTAATGAGAGAACGAATACTAGAGATATTGATTGTTATAAGAAACAAAAGTAAAGTCAAGTTGTATTCTTTTTTCTCCATTGAATTCAATTGTTTTGTTAATTATATTATTCAGCAGTAATCTTATTGCATGTCATTTAATTTTTTTTATTTTGAAATTGTGTGTTTTGATATACTGGCCATATATCAAGATTCCCTATTTCTCGAAATTTTCCTTATCTAAAATTAAAATTAATTTAATAACTTGAAGCTTATTTTTGGATATTATACAGTGGATAAGGGAGAATACAATCATTATAATTTTGTATATGTCTCGAAACTTTAAGAGGACAAACTTGTTTAGTTTGATATGTACACCTCTCATTGTTTCTTATCAGCATCCCTGAACATCTGTGAGTTGATGACGCAGATTTCTCAGAGAGATGTGTTCAAAATTAAGTAAGGTGATACAGTTTTATTAGTGAATGTGTGATGCAAGAGAAACTCAAGAAATTTTGTCTATGAAACGTATTTTTAGAAGGTTACGGAAAGATTCAAAATATTGCATGCGATATTAAATACAATGAATATTGTGAAAAATTTTCAGAAATACTAAAAGTGAGTCCACTTTTCCGACTCAAAATAATAAAAAAGAGCTATTATATTCTTATAATTTTTATATTTTATAACGCATATGAAATAAAACATTGTTTATTGTGCTGGATAGTGCATAGAAGTTGTGTGTTATACACCGTTTTCATATTATTAATAATTTCATTTTATTGGTGTCTATGTTTTTTTTATCTTTTTAAAAATGTATTTCATATATGCAAAATTTAGTGTATCAATGGCGCCAGAGTAGATTTTGATACAAAATTATTATTTTAACATTTGTATGATTTCATGTATTTTTATATTTACTATCTTATTGTTTGATATATTATTTTTCAACATAATTTTTTTTGAAAATATCTACCAGCTATAATACGAATCTATTATTATGAAGGAATAGGAGGAAACGCGAGCACTTATTCTAGATGTCGAAAAGATTTAAACAAGCTAATCTTCAATTATATGTATGGAAAGTCATTTTTATCAATTAATTGTCATTGCTGTGTTTGTTGTTATAGTTTCGTTTATTGTATTGCTTTTTGATTTTAGTATTACTGTTGCTTAAATATTTCTACTGTGTTTAATATGTCTTTCTAAATAATGTTATGTATTGTTTTGTGTTTGTTGAAAATTGATTAAGTTTGTAAAGAGAGAAAAAAACCACGCCATGACTCCCTTTTAAAATTGGGGGGCAAATGTAAGGATAATTAAATTAGATTAAAAATTAAATTCCCTATCTAGCACTTGACTCATCTTTCTTCTCAGTTCCCATATTCAAGTATCAAACTAATCACCCATCTATTTCTTCCGAACATATGGCCTAGCCAATAAACATGTCTAATTCCAGATCGTTAGATTTAACTTGCAAGCTCCTCTTCAAAGCAGAGATACTTACCATATGTTTTTCAAGTGTTATCCACTTGAAACCACCACCATGGCGTGCTTTTTACTCCCTGCTCTTAAATCAGAACAGATGTACAAATGATCGAATAAAGGTCTTCACTTTTCTAACTTTAATTTGATTCTGTCTTAAAAATCATGATATATATATATATATATATATATATATATATATATATATATATATATACATATAGATATATATATACATATAGATATATATATATATACGTATATATATATACATATATATACATATACATATATATATATATACATATAGATATATATATATATACGTATATATATATACATATATATACATGTACATATATATATATACATATATATATATATATATATATATATTATTTAGAAATGATAACTTAACTACCCACAAAATAGATCAATACAATAATATAAAAAAAAATTCAATGTTGTTTAGATCATGAATACCCTTTTAATTTCTTAAGAACTTATATTCATCACAAATACATTAACCGTCTTGCTACTTCGAATTCCAAAACCACCACACAACAATAAGATTTCAAAGTCAGCATGTTAGTGGTCTTGCTGTGAAGATTATATCATAACACTCATATCACAGTTTACATTTTTTCCACACACATCTTGAACATCTTACACATTGTTGACAACCAACCAAATTAGAGCCTAGCAAATTTACATTTTTGACAATCAACCAATTCAAATTCTACCATATGTGATTGTCGTCTTTTTTTATATCTGTCTCTGCTGGCTGGTTTAAAAGTTAGCTCAAAAGATGTGTTTATGTATATTCGAATTTTTTAACTTGGTGAATAATTGATTTTCATTGATGTCAAGAAAAAAAAAAAAAAAAAAGCTCTGTGAGTAAAGAAATTTTATTAAATTATCTTTTGAAAAATATCTTTCTTATGTAATTGTTTTAGGATTTTTCTACTTTCCTTACGTAATTATTTTGCGATTTTTCTGCATTAAAAGTTTGAGAGAATTTGTTACATAATAGTAGTGAGTGGTTTTATCATACTCTCTGAGTTTTCAATACTCTGAATTTTTGTTTATTTTATTTTATTTGGTTTATCCTACCGAGTTGCAAAGGGGGAAGGTTTGCGCCTTCAAACTAGTTTAACCCCACTTATTCGGTCCTAAGTCCGAAATTGCTTTCTGACTCGCTAGGTTCTTATTTTTGTAGTTTCTTTTTTTTATTTCTCTATAATTTTGTTCTTCATGTTCAGCTTTTATATTTTTATTACGCTATTTCTTGTTATGTTCATTATCTATTATTTCTTGTTTTTGATATATAATACATATTTCTTTCATATATATTTATATATAAATATATATATATATATATATATATATATATATATATATATATATATATATATATATATATATATATATATATATATATATATATACTAGTTGACCCGGCCACGCGTTGCTGTGGCTTTGTTTTAATACGTTGATTTAATATTATTTTAAGCAATTCAATGCAGTCCAATTAATCTTCGCTTACAATTTCGGAGAGTTGATATGAAGCATAAAACAACATAATGTTTTAAATTTTGCATTATATTCATCTCCTATTTGAGTATAGTAAATTACATGAAATACTTACGAAGTTGCTAAATAACAACATACGATTCAATATTATAAATGAAGTGACAACACAAAGTTGATTTTTATACATTTTTAATATTATTTTTATCATTTTAAGATATAGCAATACATAAGCTTAATATAACTATTCTCTAAACGGTGCACAATATTTTTCGGTAACCTGTCTTTTGCTAACTCAAATAGATTCGACGGTTTCCCCAAACTTGATCGTGCAACAAATAGTTCGAGAAGCATGGATTTTCTAAGACCAAGCCCCAAATAGACATTGTTTGGCTTTGAGATTTATTTATGGTCATCACGAAACCCAAAGAAATCGGGGATTGAAGCCTTTTGAATAGTATTGGAGATTCTGATGATATCAGTGGAACACGGGGCAATAGGAAGATATCTCTTTTAACCTTTACATTAAAAATATTTGCTTCCAGAAGTTGTCCGGTAATTATTTTAATGAACAAACATGATCCGTTGCATAATCTAGATGGATTTAAGTTACGCAGCAGAATAACCAATCAACTAATCTTCAGCCGAGATTGTGTGGTGGCATTCCTGATATATCGAAAGAATTCAAGAAATCAGTTGGGAAATTTCCGGTTTTGTTTTCATCACCAATAGTGTCGATTGATTTAAAAGACACTGGATCACCAGGGTATAACTCTATATCTGGAACTTAATTTCGTTAATATTAACATTTTTTCTGATTAAGTAACAGGACTACCAAGCCAACTATTTCTAGATAATTATACAGTATATCCGAGAAGACACTCTCAATCATAGTTCGTTTTTTTGTCTGAACAGCTGTACAGAAATTGTCTGGCTATTTGATACATTATGTTTTGGGATGAAGCTCTACTTCACCTATTCCAATATCCAGCAGTTGGTTACTCCGATGTTAATACTTGCTCCGATTGATCAATTTGCAATTGTACTCGCGTGTTTATGGTCAATCGAAGTTTTTCGATGCTTCGCCATAAAAGCGATTGCTTGAATCAAGCGTTAATCTCGTGAGTAAAAGTAGTGCGAGAGGAATGACTGACAATGTTTGTCGGAAATCACCACAAAGTAGAAGGACAGCACCATCGAATATTTTTTGTTCCTTTGTTCCCGCTTAAATCATGCAAAGTTCTATGAAATGCATCGAGTGAATGTTTATGGGATATGGCAAAAACATCTGATAATGATCGAACTCTTTAGCAATACCGTAGCCAATCCGCCTTTTTTCAATGGTAGACATTGCGCTTGATTTCTTATGAATGTCTAATGGCAGCTTGAATGTGGGATGTGCAGTTTGTCCACCATCTAACAAAGTGACAACAATGCCTTAAAATGCAATTGTCAATGCAATTTCCTATAGCAATGGTATTGTGCAGGCAAGTTTAGTTGCTATAGGAAATGAAAGCCCTGACGCGGGACTCAAACGCAAAGCCATTGGACCTCATTCCGGCACTGAAATCCAAATCCAGATTCAGTAAGTTCAGTCCAAATCAAGTAAGTTCAGTCTTTCAAGGGGGTATACGGTTGCCGGCATTATCAAGCAAAATTTACGGGGATTTCTAAAATTTTATTTCAGATTTTTGCACCCCACCCAGAAAAACACCAGATAATTACTTTCCACACCCCAATATATTTCAGGTAAGCCCCTGCAATGGTTCGCGTAAAACACAGATCTAGCATTGTTTTGCAATGTCATCATTTTGCGTGGTTTGATAGAGTTACAAGCATTTCTTAAATTGGATAGGAATTTTCAGATCAGGACTCAATTTTTCAATTCCCTACGCCTGCAAGTTAGGGCGCGAATATTATGGTCGTAAATTTAAGTTATCCCATGCACGTTTATCCAGATCTGTTTTGTAAAGTAGAAAAAATTATCTATATATAAAGATTAGGAAGAATTGTTGTTGTTTCTAATAGCACCTGTCTGACGTAGTCAGATCGAGGCCCACGAAATTCATCATAGCAAGGGGCTGGATAAACGAACACCAAGCAGGTGACGGTACGATTTAGCTCCGAGAAATTCTTGAAGGGACTATAGATGGCGATACTACCGATCTCCACCTCCACAATTTTGGTATGGAACTGAAGGGATAGAGCATGTGTGGATATGCTTGACCGACGAATTGCAGCCTATCAACCCCCTCCCACCAGTCTACCGGAACTTTGGTGGACATTGCTTGATGAGTGGTGTAGTATTCCCCAAGATCAGATTGATAATTTGATACTCAGCATGCCTAGGCGTTGTAAAGCCTGTATTGCATCGTCCGGGAGACATGCTCCGTATTAACCATCATACTAATCATGTTATACTGTTTTTTGTAAATAGGTTCTTTTCTTTTTTTGAAATTTGCTCCAGGGAGTAAAAATCGCAATTTTTATTAATACGTCAACCATATAGCATCCTTTTTGCTACTTATCTTTTGTTTAATAAATAGATTTTACAAATAAGTCAAATTTGTTTTGCTTCTGTCTCTTTCTTTGCCTGAACTTCATTATCCTTAATTTATGGACATGAGTGTATTTGTATGTAGATATATTTGGTATATTTCTAAATAAATTATTTCACCTTTAATTCTTATTTTTAAAACTCAGATGTTATTTTTAAAGATTTTAAGAAAAAAATGCGTCTTTAAAATTATTCTTTATTAAATTTTTAAAATTCACTATGTTTTAGAAACAACTTCGTTAATTTTAATTATTCAACTGAAAAGATTTGTTCTACTTAAATGCCTAAACTACCCAAAATGCCTTATTGTTTCAAATCTGAAAAATTATTCCTTTGCTTTCTTTAGAAGCTATATCCATTCTACGGGGGTATTTTTAAAAACATATTTTAATCCTTTCGTAAAACGAGAAAATTAATTAAGTCATTTAACAAATTGTCTAAGTATTTAATGGCCTTTGCTTCTAGAACTAGCATAATTCCTACATGAAAAATGACTATAAAACACTGAACATTTTCTCTGTAATACAATGGTACTAGGAGGAAACAAAACCGTACACTTCAAATGTTCTTCGTGATTAGGTGTTAATTATAAAAGAGAAATACATGATTGTTATGCCAATAATAAAGCAGTTACCACACCAACAGAACATTTCTGATGCATTTAAATCAGTGTTTATCAAAGTGTGGGACGCGAGCATATCGAAAATAAAAGATTTAAAAAAATTAATTTTCTGTAATGAGGCAAGAAAATATTTTTACGTAATAAAAAATACACATTTACACTGGTAGAATTTATTAGTATTACTTCATCAAACATAAAAGGTTTCATTTCGATATATTCATTAGCTATCTGATCATATAACTCAATAAAAAAACATAACATTTTGTCTGATATGTTATAACACCCCGATGAGAGATTTTTTTTTACTGAGTTTTCTTTTTAAACCAAAAAAATATTTCAAAGAAAAGACAAAATCCAGACCCAGAGAAACATTCAAGGAAGATAAAAAATTCATCTGTTTGACCTTTGAATTTACTGATATGGTTATAGTTCGTTCATTTTTTATGTTTTTATTTTTCATTTAAGGAAGTTGTAAATAATGCGCCGATACGAAAGAGCTATATGGCATTTCGAAAAGCGCAGATAGCACTTTGAAGGATTATTTGGCCAATATTTATTTTTATGAGTATTCTGAAACATATAAAGCATGATAAAAAACGCTTTACATAATTCCTTTTTAGAACCAACATTCACATTTTTACATTGATTCCATATTTAACCCGGGAGCAGTCACGCGGGGTACAGAGTCACACAACAAAAATTTGAACAAATATGACATTTTTTTGCAAATATCATTCCTGTAACGTTCGTGAAAAGTTTCTATGATTTGTGTCCTTTATTAAAGTCGCGTACCTTAGAAACATTTTCATTCGGTTCTATTGAAATTTTTCTTAAATTATCAATGAAAAAATGTAGAAAGTAGGTAAGTATACTTTCTCTTAGTTAAATTATTCACTGGAATTGTTATTTTTATTGTGTACAATAAAAATAATTCTAAACAAATGATTGGGGTGACTGAGTCCCTCCGCGCAACTGTTACTATGAGTATCGAGTGCGCGTCTGCTCCCGGGTTAAAACATTTTGATATCTTCTCGTTTTAAATATTAAAAATAACACAATTATTCTTTATCGTAACTTTACATTATTTTTCATTATTTAACATTAATAATAAATGCTAATTTGTGAGGATTACAATTACAGTTCGTTTAAATCTATTTATAATATGAGCATTCATTTAAAAAAATCATTTTACATTTTTGTACTCATTGCCGTGCTCTTGGTTTTACTCTCCTTACGATTCAGCAAGTGCCGACCGGGTGGCGTAGTTGGTTTGTCGCTGGCCAACTGCACCTAATGTTGAGGGTTCGACACCAGCCCATTTCGGTAGATTTTCATGATGCAAAAAATCGATAGCGATCACGAACGGCCATGTCGTATGATTATTCGGCATGTAAAAAATCCCTTGAAGTTCCCGTTTGGCTTTGCCCCCAAAATTCTACAGTTCCCTTTTGCATCGTCAGAGCTCAGGTGCCTCCCTCTGAGGAGGAAACTAGACATCAAAATTACTTGCGGCAATGGATACCGCCTATTATACGGTGCCACACTAAAAAGTGATACCTGCTCCAGGGGAATAAGCTATGTCTGCAAAGGTAAGAAATACCAACATTTGCAATTACATATTTTGCGCAGACTTCGGATAGTTTGCCCAGAATCACGCAGACGTTCGCGAGAATGCTAATTGTGAAGGATATGATAGAGAGCAACATAGACTACACTATTTTTCTAATGACATTTAAACTTTTAGAAACGGATGATATGGAAGAAATAAATCTTTAAATAAATATCATTTTGCAATCTGTTCCAATTTAAAAATTATAGATACGGATGATATGGAAGAAATAAATCTTTAAATAAATATCATTTTGCAATCTGTTCCAATTTAAAAATTATAGATACGAAAAATAACATAATAATTATCCTATTACTTAAAAGAGTAATTTGTTTAAAATATATATTACTTAAAAATAATTTGCTGAAAGTATGTATTACTTAAAAGTAATTTGCTGAAAATATATATTACTTAAAAGTAATTTGCTGAAAATATATATTACTTAAAAGTAATTTGCTGAAAATATATATTACTTAAAAGTAATTTACTGAAAATATATATTACTTAAAAGTAATTTGCTGAAAATATATATTACTTAAAAGTAATTTGCTGAAAATATATATTACTTAAAAGTAATTTGCTGAAAATATATATTACTTAAAGTAACAAATACAAAATTTAATACTGTCTTGTGAATTGTTACGGTTTATAATTAAGATCGTATGGTAGCTTTAGCGACAAAGCGCATTATTATTGTATAAGGGGCGGGAGCGATAAAAAAATTATGATTGAAAATTGGGTCGCTATTAGTAAAAGTTTGAGAAGCACTGATTTAAATATTTTTTTAAAAAAATATTAATCTATGTTCAAGCCAAATTGCCGTAAATTTCGGGTTATAACGCGCACTTTTGATACAAAAAAAATAAGATCGATATTTACGGGTGCGTATTATACACCAGGTATAAAAATTATAGTTGGAAAAAAATAACTGATCAGAGTAGAAAAAAATTATTATTCTACATATATCCAATTGTTCTTTATTTAAATTAAATGACATTCCTTATGAGCTTAAAAGATTTGTAGTTTTAGAAATATGTAAGTTTTATTTTAAAAAGCTTAGAATAATATCTCTCATGAATGACTTCAAAACATAAGAGTATTACGTAGGTGCATTTAATGTTTTTTCGTACAAAAAAAGGTTTATATGAAACAGTTAAGTAATAATTACTCCGCTTCTCCTTTCTTTACTCTTTTGCCCCATCATTATATGCAGAAAAGTTGCAAAATGCACGGAAATATTACTGTAAAATTCGTTATATAGCACGCACTGCCGTTAAACCTTATACAGTAATTATACCTAAAAATTTATAAATCCAGCTTAGAAGTTTAGGTACACTTTATACGCCGGATTTTACGGTAATATTTGTGTACATAGTACAACTTTTCTGCATAGAATAGCGAGACAAAAGTGTAAAGAAAGAAACCGAAGAAATTATATTATATTTTATATATATTAGTTATACCTTATATTATAAATAATTGTAATTAGTAATATACTCCTCAATATGATGTGAATATTTTGCTTTATTCTACAAATATTTTCAGCGTGTTGTTTTTTTTTTCTTTCAGAGTCGTGTGATGCTCTATATGTAGCAAAATCAGCAGATTAGTAAGTGAAATAGACTACAATTATTTTTACAAAATGCGCTTAAATTCCTGATTGAGAAACTACACTTTTAATGACTCTAGTTTATTTCTCTCTTTGTGCAGGATGAGGCTGCTAGATTTTAAGCAATTCTTTATGCAAACAGTTTGATTCATAAGTAGAAAATAATTATTTTATTATTTAAGGATTCACATGAAAATCTATAATCTAGATAAATAGCAAATTGTTGAATTTTTTGATAAATACTTTGATGCCTCTTTGTAGTGCATTTTACGTGACGTCGATGCAAATAAGCAAAAAAAATTCCCCACCTGAGTTTTATGCATCAATTAAATTACTCAAATTTGTTGCATTGATATTTATGTTGTTGGTCAATGAAAATATAATCAAAGAAGAAAAGCCAACAGCAAATCCTTTGTTGTAGTACATATCCAGAATAATAACAGAAGGACGGGATTGAATTTTTAAGTGCCTTGGAGTACCAGTACTCAAATTTCAAAACATGCAGTTGCCCCTTCTAACAACAATAACAGTTGTAATATGGCTTCAGATCAAACAGAACTGATATTAAAGCTTAGATATAGATATATCTTTTCATTTAGCTTCATTTTTATGTAGAATAGAGATCGCCAATCTCAGCGGCTTGCAAAGGGTGGCATGTCAGTCTCTCAGAAATAAATTATCAAATAATTTTAATGAATGACAAATCTGGAGAACGTGATGACCGGAAGTATAAAACAGGACATCCTAAGTATCGAGGAAGAATAAAATTGCACGGTCACAATACAGTCGTAAGAATTGGCTCCACGAAGTCCTTGCAGACAGAAGTCAGTCACGGACCTTTGCACATCATAAATATGACGATGACTGTTAAAAATATTGGTTATTCAAACAAGAAGTAATTGGTATGTGTATTCCACTACTTACCATAGCATCACTTTAAACGATAATGAATTGAAGCTGAAAAAAATTGTTTGCCTATAAGTGCCTCCATACAAGTATACGTCCATCTTGAAGTTTAATTGAAATCATTCTCATACGATGGCATGTTCTTGATTGTGATTTGCAATACAGCACTTGAGGGGCACTGGTCTCTGCTACAAAGTGAAGGGAAGTGGCAATAATGGTAACAGTGCTACAAATGCGTCTCTTTGTCCACATAAACACTTGCCATTTTACAAACGGGCCAAATTTCTTACTCAAGGTAATTTATGTAATTATACAATCTCACATAGCTTCGAGTATGTCATCTCGAACGTTAGTGTAAACTTCCGCTATTGTCGCTTGTCGCACCCCCTACAATTTGTCACTTCTACGACTTCACTCATACCGAGCGGAAGTACCATATTAGTCGTCCAGTCGTGTGAAAGTGTCTCTGGTTACATTACACGCCTCTTAGTCTTAATATACTTTAATTCTGAAATATATTAATTAAAATTTTTAATATTAATTACTATCTTGACCTTAATAATGCTTTGTTTTGGGTTAAAGTTCGTTTTCTCTCATTTGAACTATCAACGTTAATTTAATTGCTGGCATCCGTCAACATTTAGGCCGACTGTCCCCTATTTTCAGTTAGTAAAGGGACCAAAAAGATCCTGCATGACATTCCACGACTAGTCGAATTTATATACGCATGGCAATCAATAGATCATGACTAACACGAGATGAAATATCGAAAAAAATTAAACCACAGATAAGGTATCCAACGAGCCTGCCACAGTCAAATTCCGACAAATGCTTGTAGAAGTTTTTCTTTCTTACGTGGTGCATAACAGGACTATTATAAAAGAATCCAATGTTTGAATGATTCACTTGAAGGATACAACAACAATACAATATTCAATTTTTATAAAAGTACCATTATGATCCTTTCTTAAAACTTCCACTTACAAATGACGTCGATTTTATAAACTCAAACCCTGCTGAAATGGTGAGGATGTCACCTAAGTTAGTATTTAATCCTGCACACTTCTTATCTGCAACAAACTGGAACTCTTAGAACAGTTTTAATGATTTTGTATAAATTTCCATTATTTTGTATGAAGACTTTGAACCGAAATCTTCATCTTGTTTATATTTTTTTCACCTAGCTTTCAAGGAAATTGATCAAAATTGGATACACTCAGAATTTCAGATTTATTATATTGAATTTCACAGCTATTTAAATTTATCGTACTGGTTACAAAATTAAGTAAATTGAAATTCATTTCATTTTCTGAGGTTATTAACTACAAGTACTATGATGGACTCAAATTATAATGAATTAATCAAGTGACATTGTTAACCAAATACTTACATTCATTTTCGTCAGAAATCCCTTTTAACACGATTTTTTCTTCAAGTATTCAGGAAGAAATTCGGAAAAAGCACTTTCTTTTTAAACTAATTAAAAGTGATGAATAAGTAATTTATTTCTATTGAGGGTTCAGAGAATTTCGAATTGCTTGGTTAATTTAAAACATTAAACGGAGTCTGTATTCTCCTACTTTTGTACTAAATACTAAGTGATCCTTTTTTCTTAAACACCGATGCTAAAATGTTCCTTTTTTTTAACACAAGAAACATTTTATCTCCTAGAATTATTCATAGAAACTTTATATTAGACTTTTCGTTGAACACAATTTTTTATTCCTATTTTCTTAGTGCGTTATAAATATAAAACCATTTGTATTAGAGTTTCTGAGGAATTAATCGTGTACAAGAGTAGGTTGTTAGAAAAGAGGGGGAAAATTTACCTAAAAAGTGTACTAAACTTCTTTTAAAGTGAACTAAGATAGTCTGTATTGATAAAATCCCCAAGCTTCATCAGGTTTTACTATTTCCATTTAAGAGATTGCTTCAAAGTTATAAAAAAATATTAGACTCTTTGGTGGCTTAAAAATTTTAAAACTAGAGTATTTGCATTAAAATATTTTTAAAACTCATAAAAGAAAAAGAGAAAGACAGAAGTAAAAAATTAAATACTATTCTACATTCGTAGACATCTTTAAAAAATTATTTTAAACAGATGACTATATATATAAATATGTATTATACAGAGTTGAACGAATTAAAAAAAAATGGTGCATGGAACGCCATGCGATAGAAGTGAAATTTCTTTGGCGACGTTAGAAGACTGATCATTTACCCTAATGTTTCAAATTGACCGAGTGCATGTCTCAATCGCCTAATTTGCATGAAAGGTATTCGTGGCGAAATGAGTCTTTCTGATACCAAATCCAAAGTAGAAAGATGTTCTAACATGTCTGGGTATACAAAACCATTATATTTTGATAAAGTTGGTACACTTTTCCTATTTAAAGTTTGTCCGCAATTGTAGGACGTTTTAATGTGCCTTCTAAATTAATTCCCTGTAAAATATTTTACAAAATATTTTTATGCTCAGCAATAGACGCTCTGAAATCATTTCTAAACCATAATCTATCATAAATTGAACCCCCATATCAATTGAACGATTATCAACGAATCGCTTTTAAAAATCTTTGTGAACATTTTTATGGGAATTAGTCTTTGTAACGTAAGATAGAATTTATTATTGATTTATAGGCATCAGTTCGAACACGCACTAGACTTGATGAGGGATTTCTAGTTAATGGCACAGAGTGGTTCACTAAGTCCATATTAATCTGTGCTGCCATTTGAAAAGTCTCAATAACATTTCCATCCCTTAAACTGAGCATTAAGAAAGTATTTTGCAGTGGTTTTTTTCCCGTGTTCGAAATTCTCTTATGTACTCTGATGGAGATTTGGCAGTAGCACTTAATGAATTTCTAATTTTTTTCTGTTTTTTTTGTTTTGTTTTTGTTTGTTGTTGTTGTTGTTGTTTTTTTGTCATTTCTTCGCCTGGACTTGCTGCTAGTTTTTCTTTCTTTCACGAAACTCTTTTCCTCTTTGTGCATTTGATTCAGGCGTTCTGAGTTGAATTAATATAATAATTCAACGCAAATAAAAGTCAAAAATGCAAAATAGCCGCCGAACACATCGCCATGTAGTAAACAATCAAAGAAAATATTTTTTAAAAGTACACCTTTGCTGCGAGAGCTATTTTGTCTTGACCTTAATGTCACTGCATCTCATATAACCATTGATAGATGTTCCCGGGTATGGAGGAAAAGAACCCCCAATAGAAATATGGGTAAGTTGACCAATCGGAGAAGTGAGCAATCATCCAGCTTTTTCACGCATATGACACAAGTCAATTGGTGTCCCCGCTCCCCCTTTTCCTCCCAACTCGCTCTCCTGTCATCGTGGTGACGATTCGGGGATGGCGGGGAGACTACTTCCGTTCACTTTTTCCCTGTTACGCAAAACTGGGCAAATTTCTCATTCATTCTCGAACGCAAAGAAATTTCACGTCAAAAATAAAATTGTATGTAAATTATTTGCTAATGTTTTTAAACATATATATATGCTTTGCTAAAATTGTAGATAAAAATTTCTAAAAAAAACATTACGCAATACATCATTACTTCAAATCAATGTATCGATAATTTGTGAATTGTTTTGTGAACATATAAACATCTTCTAGGGATTGACCCTAGAACCCAAATTCGGAAAGCACCAGACGCGCAGGCGTGATTTAAGAGGGGTGTGAAATGAAACGGAAGTGGTTTCACATGTTTTCTAGAAAGAAGACTAACTTGTCTTTGAAATACCTCTGAATAGCCTGGGACACGGTTCAATTTTGTTTATCTTGGCTACTTTAACCCTCTCCATTTCTACAAACACCACACAAAAACATTTCCCCTCTCATCAGTTTGCTTTGAGTTTCGGTGACGAGTGCATCGCAGTGAGAATAAAAATCAGGGAGTTTTTTTTTAAGATTGTTTTTCCCCATTCCAGAAGAATTTTTTTACCAGCACAATGGTGCCAAAAATCTCAGAACAGTGAACTCCTGTTTCACTTTAAATGAAGATCGAGGTATGTGTGAGAATCCCCCTGGCTTCCACTTTGGACACCAAGATTGATTTGAGGCAAAGAATGACCAGAAGACATTTTTAGAATAACAAATTGAATTTATTCACTTGAATCAATTCTTAACATTCTAACTACAAAGATTCATAGATATGTCTGCGTCAATATGATTGAACCTTACTATTAAATTAAATTACGCGCGAGATACGATACTAATCAACTATTAACTAAATATCGAACGGGATTACCGGAATAAGAGGACCGAGAGATGTACGCAATTTAAATTACTAGCATTCATTAACTTTACACTAACTTTATTATATATTTACCTTTATGATCCGATAATCTAAATTTAAATATCACCTGATTTTTAATTCGTTACTCGCCAGTTGGATCAATCCTTCCAATTGTAGATCACTGCCTAATAATCAACAAGACGCTAATCACACAATCAACTTGAATCTTCTTAAAACTCCGTCAACCTATCTCTTGGTTCAATAGCCTAACCTCTCTGCTAACTTACAACACTGTCCTTAAATACTTTACCTCGTTTGCATATCCTGATTTCTTCTTTTTTAGAGATGGTTGGAAATATACGCAAATTTATAATCCCCAAAGACGCCTAAGAGTATTAGTGATAAAAGTGCCGCACAGATTCGTCACAGGTCTTTAAGGCTGTTGATCAAAAACATAAGGCGAAAACGGAAATGTGTAAGGGTTTCAGTTTTGCTTAATTTTGCATTAAGGCTGTTTTCGCCATGTGTACGAGAGCGTGAACTTGACGCGGAGCAGATTTTCACACAGAAAAAATGCCTCAATTTTTATAAAAATGTGTGACATTGTAACTCACGTATTTGCTTATAATATAGTGTTTTTAAAATTTCGAAACATTTCATAAATAATTAGTTTTTCTTTTTAACATGTGAAGAGACAGCTTATTTAGCATTACGGTATAGGGGAAAAAATGCAATACACCTTTTATAAAAGAAAAAATGTGTCAACTCGGATAAAAAATTAGTAGTATGATAAAATAAGCGGTTCTCTACAGGATAGCGTAACCAGAATACAATATTAATGTTTGAGTACTTTTATATCTGAAAAAATGTTCCACGGCCCCTATTAATTAACATTAGCCGAAGATAGCCTTAAATTTCATTAAGTTCTGGGGATGTTTTTGTTTCATGGATTTTTATTAAATCCATGCATATATACATATCTAAATAAATAAAATGGATTCTATATATATATATATATATATATATATATATATATATATATATATATATAATAAACTTATAATATTCTTACTTTTGTAGAATATATGCTTCTCTTTTTGCAATATCCATTAACACGAAATTCTTTTAACTCGTAAAAATATTTCATTCCCCTCAATTTAGTCTCTTTAGTTTACCATCATTTATTGTGAGCACAGAGACGCTTTCTCCCTCCAGTAGAATCTAGCAAATGATAGGATAAAAAGAGTTAAGGGGAGTTGGAAAACTTCCCTCTATATATATACCGACAATGTTAAATTGGCTGTTTTCGATGTACCTTTTCTCAAAATCTGTTATATGTACATGTGTATGAAATTTTTCATACAATTAAAGTACGCCTTTTCTCATTATACTGAAAAGAGCTTTTAACTAATTTTCAATTTTTTCATAATTTATGAAATATTATAATAATTTATCAAACATTGGGAAATTTGACCCATTTTTCACATAAAAATTTGTAAAAAAAAAATTTTTGATTTTTTACAAAAAGCTCTTTTTAGTATATATTAACCATCATTAAAAAAATGTAGGAAAAAATTTACATACCTGTGAACGGTAGTTTCTCAGAAAAGGTACATTGAACATCAAAACTAATATTTTGATAAATTGATAATTGATTTGTGAAATTGAATTGAGATAAATTGTGATTTTAATGTATACAGTGAGGCTTCTAATCGACCAGTAAGTAAAAAAATAAGAGGCTCAATTTATATAAATAAAAGACATATGTTGTGGTTTATATCAGATGTTCAACTTTTAAGCAAAAACGAAATAATTTGTTTACATTTTTCGCTATTCAAATGGGCGTGGCCAAGTTTTAATGATTATTTAAAATTAAGTTTGAAGGGCTTCTAATTACCCTAGAGGTTAAAGCAAGGCATTTTCAGAAAAGTTAAAACCTATACAATTTGAAAATGTAAAAACCTCAAATTGTCAAAGCAATAAGATTTTAGATTTCCAACTGCCCTTAAACGACCGACCTTGAACAGAGATTCATTTTCACCCCTGTTCTCTAAAGCGTGCACTTTGAACCTAAAGAAGGTCAGTTCAAATTCTTCTGTCCTCACCCATTCCACGATGACCAGATGGGATCTGCTATCAGCATTTTAGCATCGAATTTGCCACCCAGGATTTGAACACAGTAGATGACTGTACACTTTAACACTACTGGTGGCTTATGAATTCCATTAAAAGTCTAAAAATTGTCACAATCCTGGCTAGTAATCAAAACGTTATCCATATTCACATCAGTCTGACCCACTACCTCAACAAGAGACGACGTTATAACGACATTCAACGCTGACTCAGAATAAAGGGTGTTTTTTAGAGGTATAGAACTTTAAATTGCAATAATGCAACGATGTATTACTCGATTGACATGATTTTTTTATTCGAAAGATAATCTTGTGGCATTACATTTTAAATAGGATTTCTGGCATAGGACGGCCAAGGCTGGCTCAGATGTAGTCCAATCTGGACGTCCAATTTTCGATGACTTTTTCCAACATTTGTGGCCGTATATCGGCAATAACACGGCGAATGTTGTCTTCCAAATGGTCAAGCGTTTGTGGCTTACCCGCATAGACCAATGACTTTACATAGCCCCACAGAAAATAGTCTAGCGGTGTTAAATCACAAGATCTTGGAGGCCAATTCACAGGTCGAAAACGTGAAATTAGGCGGTCACCAAAAGCGTCTTTCAATAAATCGATTGTGGCACGAGCTGTGTGACATGTTGCGCCGTCTTGTTGGAACCACAGCTCCTGGACATCATGATTGTTTAATTCAGGAATGAAACAGTTGGTAATCATGGCGTTAGTAATCATGTAACATTGTGGCCTTCATCGTTTTTGAAGAAGTACGGACCAATGATTCCACCAGCCCATAAAGCGCACCAAACAATCGGTTTTTCTGGATGTAATGGTGTTTCGACATACTCTTGTGGATTAGCTTCACTCCAAATGAGGAAGTTTTGTTTGTTGACGTAGCCATTCAACCAGAAGTGTACTTCATCGCTAAACAAAATTCGCTTATGAAAATCGGGAACAACGGCAATCTCGTTTTGGGCCCATTTGACGAATCTACGCCTTGCTTGATGTTCGTTTTGATGAATTGCCAAACCAAACTGAAAATAAATCACGTGACAGCTGTTAAATAGGTCGCCATCTTGGAAAGTAATGCCAACTTAAACTTCTTTACCTGGAAAAAAAACACTCTTTACATATCAATTGCAGTAATGGCTGAAAAATAAACTTCTCTATGTATAGCTCAGAAAATAAATAAACAGCAAAAACGACTTTCTTCTCCAGAAGGGGATATGAAGGGACCTCTTCTCCTGCAAGTTGCAACCAGCAAATAAATAAATAAATAAAAGTTCTGAAGGTATCCGACTACGTTCGGAGTCCTGAATTTGCAAAAGCTTATAAATTGATTATATTTATGATATTTAGTGTCATTTAGATTAGAAAACATATATAAAAAAATTTTAAGAATATTATTTTAATAAAAAATTATCTAAGTACAATATTTTTCAAAAAATGAATATAGAATGACAAACTTTCAAAACATTCTTCGTTTATGAAAAATGCTTTTTTATTATAGTACTATTCTATTATAGTGCCTGTATATAGCTCGGACCTCTGTACAGAGGCTGAACTAGAATTTTTTAAATATATAACGTAGAAGTGAATTTATCCATATATTACTACAACAGGAGGGAGAAATTTTAAGAAAAAACGCCGATAATTTTTTCAATTGGTGGTAACTCTGAAAATGATGTGAATATTTCAAAAGAAATCCTAATTCAGACTTTCTGGGGAATATATATATATATATATATATATATATATATATATATATATATATATATATAACGTCTTTACTTTATAAAAGAAAAATATTATTATAGAAGCATTTTTTTATAAAACGAGAACGTTTAGAAGTAAGGTTATTCTAAGTTAATTTTTTGCCAAACTATTGTATTTAAATAATTACTTTCGTCATAATGTCCTTAAAACTATTTCATATATGTATTCTAATCTAAGAGACACTAAATATTATGAAAACTATCCATTTATGCGCTTTTTTAAAATCATGGTTTCGAACGTAGTCGGATACTTGAACAACTGACCCGGATAGTTTCCTTTTCGTACCTGTCGTCTACACTTCAGACCCAAAGGTGAACAGCTAAAATCAGAAGCGGCCAAGATCATAATGGGTTAACCCCTCCCTTTGCGATCAAAACTCAAGCGTTGAAACAGTCTATTAATATGCTGCGGTGATACACTGATTAAAACTATACCATAGCTTCTTGTGAATAACTCTTATTATTTCAATAACAATAAATAAGATTTTGTTGTTAAGAAATAAAACTTATTTGATTGAAAAAACACATTTGAAATAATCCTTATTCAGATAATTGCACATAAAATTTTGTAGTATAAACCTGAATTAAAAATTAACTTTTAAAAAAATTTAAAATCAAAGGAAAGCAACAGTATTTGTTCCAAGTAAAAAGATATTAAATCAAAACCATTGATATATTTTATTATTTCTACATGAAATAACCATTTTGTATTTCCTTGGCTGGGAAGGAAGAATGAAAGGATTCAAAGTGCAAAAATTGTTTTTAAAGCAAAAATAAATAATTATCTCCCTTTTTTGCATTTATCTAACTTAATAAACCCAGTGAAGAACTATTACCATTTAAGTCATTAAAAGCTAAAATGTGAGGGGGAAAAACTACTATTACTTTAAACAGCGATATTTTTTACACAACAACGCTTTCTGTTTCCTGAAAGGGAAATAAATGTTCGTTTTATATTCCGAATAAAATATTTCTAGATAACGATCTTTCAAAACAAAGAAGAATTTATTTTTGGTGCATAAATTCTAAAGCTAAAACGCTTATTAGAAATTGTGAAGTCATTTTGCCTCTGTTTAAGATCAAATAAAGAGACGATTTATTGAACAATGTGGGACTTTATGCTTTTTATCACGTTAATGGTAGGAGAAATGAAAATTTATGCAAATGTGTTTATCCATTTTCGTTTAAACAAATAAATATATACATTTATGTCATTAAAGAAAAAAACTCTTAGCTGCCACAATGATTTATGGTAGAGGGGGGAAAAGAAATATTGACGTTTCCTCAGGTGTAAACGAGTTTAGTTAAGCCTTAGAAAATCTAGATTTGAAAAGTAATTATTCTTTTAAATAAATACTTTGAATTTCTTTACGGAAAATATTTTAAGCCCTTGCAAAAAAAAATGTTTACAAGACTTTATTTAAAACATTTCATAATAATTCTAGTTATTGTACATATTATAACAAATTGACATTGAAGAGTATTAAATATGTCATCATAACTATTAAAAAAGTAAA
>BMAU01001458.1:0-30000 GCA_019973935.1 Trichonephila clavipes | reverse complement strand
TTGAGTCTTGGATGGTTTTCCTGTAGGTACACAGCAGTTTCCTGTCATTTGCGTTGAAAGTTAACTTGCTTTTGTTTTCATAGTGCTTTGCTAGCAGGGAAGCAGTTTCCTTATTTGTGGCTGTTTTAAATACATGAATATATTAAGTAAAACTCAGATTTAATTTACAGTCCGCTCGAAATACATTTTACTTCTCATTTAAATAAAACTCCTCGTCTTCTAAACTCATTTTTCTTTCCTATCCGAAAGAAATCAGTAGAAAACAAATTAAAGTCGGAAATAAAATATTTCACAAGCTTCCCAAAAGTTAAATTTTTATTTAAAATACTCACTTTCGTTGGAAAAAGTTCTTTTTCTGGCATTTATATTTATTGCATATTCATGGAATTCTATTTTAAACCACCTAAGACTACTGTCTGAATTTCAAAGGGGAAAAAATACTTTCTATTCAAAGAAATGAATAGTAACTTGGAACTTTTCCTAGAAATAAATCGTTCCTAAACCAAGGTAGGAAACTGGCAACGGAAAAAAAGTCAGTTATTTCTATTTCATCAATTTAAATTAATTCCGCTTTTACAATTATTTTTCTTCGAGATATTGAAATTTGAATTGCAATTATAGAAAAGTATAGAATTATTAAATAAACTGCATACTTTTTCTTAATTTCATTTAAATTTAATATGCTTTATAGCACAAATTTTTCAGTGGTATATTTTATTAGTGTGTGTTTTATCTGTATATTTTCTTCCTCAATTGAGATCATCTACACCAGGGGTACTCAACCTTTTTTCCTGCTGGGCCGCATACATATGTCAGCCATTTACCGCGGGCCGCATATCTATGTTATTTATTTCACGCCGGCCGCAACATGAGAATAAATGGGGGAGGGGAGGGGGAGAAATGTTATAAGATCAAGGTGACATTGTAAATTTAAAATATGGAAAATTAATCATAATATTATAATTCTTGTTTTGCTTTTTTTAGTTATTATTTTTTTATATTTTTACTTTTGTCACTAACACTAAATTAAAAGCATTTAAGAAAAAAAAAACACTCCTTCACAATATATATATATATATATATATATATATATATATATATATATATATATATATATATATATATATATATATATCAGTAAATGGATTCATATGATTACTAATAATATAAAAAAAGCTTTATAGGATGTCTTTGTTTTCGATGTGATATAATCACTGAAAAAAACTTTGTCACTGTTGCAAGGATTATTAAAAAAAAAAGCCTATTAAGATATCCGACTACCCTAAAACCATGATTTTTTCAAAAATTGGTAGTTTTTTTTCTGACTTTATTTTATGGACCAATTTATTAGCTTAATAACAATACCAAGTATTTTATTTTCCCTCCACTAGAACAAAAACTACAAGCGTTTTAGTAAAAGCAAATGCTATAACTTTACACAAGATGTCAAACTTTAAAATGCGTTTTACTCGAAATGTGTTTTTTTTTCGAAAAACTCAAACGGGGACAGTGATTGCTCAAAAAGCTTTGAAAATAATTAGCTGAAATTTTTTGCTTATGTTCTGCATAACAGTAGAAGTGTTTTGATCTTCAGATTTATCAATAACTATTTTATTTCAAAATTTGCAGTCCTTTATGTGAATATAGTCAATGGTTTTTTAAGCAATTTCGTATAATAACTAAGAAAAAATGCTCTAGTTTTTTGTAAAAATTAAAATATCTCTTATCCTGAAGGTCACTTCAAATAGGAATAACAAAGTAACACATCAAATTTGAAAAATTGAGAATTTGTTCATAAAATCTTTGTACAGAGCGGGCCCCGTTTATGTAAGTTTTCGTACATTTCTACTAGTTTTTTTCCCATTTTAATAATAATATATTTTTTCTTTTACCAATTTTAGGATTTTTTCCTTAAAATATACTAAATAAACATAAAAATCACAAAAAAAAATCACCGTATCTTCTTTTTTTCAAAAAAAAGTTGTCGCAAGTACTCGGATACCTTAATCACCTCTTGAAAGAGATCTTCGAGGAAAAGTGTCATTTAATGACTCATTTTTATCGGTATTTCTTAAATACAGCATTTTCGAGACAAATCAAACAATTACTTATCCATGTTTGTTTTTCACTTCAAAATAGTCAAGCTCCCAATCGTCTTGAAACGATCTATTTTCTTCGAATATTTTTCACTTGTAAGATGTGAAAGATAAAAATAAAAATTAATTCCACCCACTATTCATTCCACTGTTGTCTGTTATTACTAACTGTAACTGTTCCAAATAGAAAAAGAATATCAACAATTCGTACCCGTACGATACCGACAAAAAAAGCAAACTTGAAAATTTTTTTGACAAAGAATTTCCCACCAAATTTTTCTTACAATTTTCTTAAATAAATGAATTTCTCAGAGAAATGGGCCATGGCCGGGCCACTTAAAAAGGCTCCGCTGGCCGCAGTTTGATTATCGCTTATCTACACCTATGATCAACAAACTGAATAACTGTATGTAGTAAATATAAAAAATAAACAAAATTGATAAAGTGTAACTATGCAATAAGTAAAGCCTGTTGATTTTTTTACATTATGTGTAATAATTACGCTTACACAAATTAAATTTCTATGTTTAAATTCCTTTGATTAAATTAAAGTTGAAAAATTTAACTCCGACTTATGGCCTGTTAGTTAAAATCGAATTCAACAATAAGTTGATTAGACACTGCATACACTAAACTCAAGTGATACAACAGCCGATAGAGGACCGAAACCAACTGTGTCCCAGTTTTCATGGCCTTAGGCACTAAGATGCATGTTCCGGTCAAGTGATTAATCTGAACACCAGTGTCCAGTTCCCAAGTAAGCTTGGTACTCATTTATTGGCCCACTGAAAGGATGAAATGCTGAACCGACCTTACCCAGCCCGGGATTTGAACCCCAGATCTGTGGCGTGAGATATGCTACAACTCAGCTAATAGGCTTCAAATATTACATAGAAAGAGTTGAAAAAGAAATATATTGAGAGATACTTGCTAAGTGTTAGTCATCTGACGAATTCTTGATCATTCATTTGTATGCTCAAAACTGGAGTGGATAAACGAAGAATATCAGGATTTTGTTGAGGTTCATAATTGATTTCTATTAGTTCACTAAATATTTCAATTAGCGCAGTGCTTCTCAAACTTTTAAGGTTTGCGACCCAATACTCAATCATAATTTGCATCGTGCCCCCCCACCATGCAATAATGATGTATTACATTCAATAATACTATACTTTGACGCTAAACCCACAATACGACCATAACATCTTAAGTCCCTCCGACGTATATAAATGTTTCGCTCAGCTAGTGTGTTAATGGCCTCAAACGTATAAATACTTTCCGAATACTTTACAAACTGTTTAAATTAAAACTCAAAGAAGAATCTAGCTTCGGGTTTTCTTTCGAAAATAAATCTTCATTGTAAGAAATTCAATTTCCTCAATGAGATTTTAATAATTAATGGTAAAGATGGATGAAATAAATATTCAAATGATTCTAGGTATGCGATTTATAGGGAAAGTTCATATTGCTACTCAAATGCTGATGACTGAATTAGATATGTAATGCTTGTCAAAGTCAGCTTTTAGGAGCTGCAAAAAGAAGCTGCAGCTTCTGAAATAAAGAAGTCGAATAATCAGGAGGAGGATGTCACAAGTTGCGTAAATGGTTTTTGGCAACAATGAGGTCATACGTCACTAAATAGATACGTTTCTGCTTTATCAAATAACATCGGTAAAGTTATCGATGTTGAAAATATGTCCAAGAACTGTAGAATAAAAGGCCTAACACAAAAAAAGAGACTAAGTGTGTAGCTTAAAAAAAGCGTGGAGTTAGCAACAACGGTTTGTGTGACAAGCTGCTGCAACTCTTCGACTGTGCTTTAGTGCAGCACAGACGACAACATCAGAATGCTTTTTTTAAAGTTGTCATAGGCTGTCACCAAAATAATTAATCTTTCATTGCCTGAAACAGTTTCCTTTCTGCTCTGGAAACTTATAGGTTTTCCATTTCGCTTACGACTTGAAAGTAAAAACATTAGTTGCCGTGCTAGCCGTGCAAATCACAGGTGATAAAATAGCGTCCCATCGCCCTTTCAAAATTAATGAAGTAGATAGAAAGTATACTTCCTACTGCTTTATTAATGATTAAATAGTTCATTCCTTAATTTATACTTCATTTCATATTTTTCTAATAATATAAATAATAATTTGTAAATGATTAAATACCACATATGCACTGTTTAGTTTCATATTATTAACAAGTACAGTTGGGCTTCGATTTAACGAACGCCTATTTCGCGATTTAGCAGACTTTTCTCCTTCCCCAAATTAAATGAAGGCAAAAAACCACTATTCAACGAAGAATAAGCCCCGAAATAACGAAATATTTCAGATGTTGCAATATTTTTTTGTT
Source organism: Trichonephila clavipes (assembly GCA_019973935.1). Lineage (NCBI taxonomy): Eukaryota > Metazoa > Arthropoda > Arachnida > Araneae > Nephilidae > Trichonephila > Trichonephila clavipes. The sequence continues at coordinate 25,552 of BMAU01001458.1, read as the reverse complement.
ATATTAACAAAAAAATTATTTACTTTTTTTTCTTCAAATGACACATCATTTTATGTGCGGAACAGAAAAAATAATTTTCTTTCAAGCAGAACATTTCGACTGGAAATAATGAAGACCATTATTAGACTTTACAGGTGCAAATAAGTCAATAGTGTAACCCATCGTGTGAGTCTTGAGTAGGACAGGAAATTCCATTTTTATCTCATTCCAATCCACAACGCATGGGATGCTATAAGGTTTTTATGTCCATGGTACACTTGATGAAGGACTGTCTACCTGTACAAATGAGTTTGAGAAAATTGTTAATTTGTCTTAACCAATGAATCACTCTTCTAATACATAATTCGAGTATTAAACTCCTATAAAATACTGTTTCATTTTGTAATATTTTACACTGTTTGGAAACTATGAAAAAACTATCTCTCATTATTTAAAAAAACTATCTCTCATAAAAACATTTTGAAACTTTCTCTCTTATGCAAAAAGGATGTAAATAACGCCGTTGAGCTCTTTCGAGTCAGAAATAAAAAGATTTTCGATCACCTATTAGCCAGCATTTTAAAATTTTTAGTTAACCCTTTATCTACCGCATTATGATTTAATGCAGTTTTTTCATATAATATTTTTTTGGATCGATACATTCAAAATTAAGGAATATACATAAACAAAATACTCAACTTTGGGAAATTTAATCCAATAGAGCTAATTAATTAATTAAAGATATTCCACTGTAAAATTAATTTTATACACTGTTCGCTTAAATTATGGAGTTTCTAAGGTCCTCATGAGCATACAAAATAATAAGACACTTAAGTTTTGACATTAACTATTTTTTCGGGACAAAGGTGATAATCTTTGCAATCCGCTGAAAACGCCGTCAGTTGAAAACGCAATTTCTACTAAAAACTATTCGCCTTCCCCGCTAAAATACTCATCACAGAACCCATGCTGCCATACATCTTGGAAGAGTGGGTTATTTCAAAGAATATTCCTGCTAAGTATTGTCAGAATATTCGTAAAATTGGTTATTCTATGTTATTTTAAAGTGAGTGTTTCTTATAAGTACCGTCGGTAGATAAAGGGTTAAATGATGCGTAATAATTTATTACAGTATTTTTAATTGTTGAATACAGTGTGTGTAATTTTTAACTATGGATATTTTTATGTAGATGCTTATTATAGAATTTCCAAAAATTAAATGCAATTTTTTTTTTATCCCGATAAAACGAATAACCTCAAATTAACGAGCAAAATGTTCGGTACAGATGAATTCGTTAAATCGAGGTCCAACCGTATTTATATAATTGGTTAAGTTTGCTTATTGTTCAATATTCTAATATAATACTAGAGCAGTGCTTCTCAAACTTTCAATACTGGCGCCCCCCTTTTCAATCACAATTTTTATCGCGCCCCCTTATACATTAATAATGTACTGAATGTAATAATAATGCACTTTGACGCTAAAGCTACTATACGCGATCTTAATTATAAACAATACAAATTAATAGCATAAGTATTACAGTTTGTGTGTATACTACTTTTTTGCAAAATAAATAAATTAAGTAAGACAGTGCTTCTCAAACTTTCACTACTGGTGACCCAATTTTCAATCATAATTTTCATCGCCACCCCTCTCCCTCAATAATAATGTACTGAATGCAATAATAATGCACTTTGAGTATTAAATTTTGTATACGTTACTTTTATATAATATATATTTTAAGCAAATTACTTTTAAGTAATAATTATAATGTTATGTTATTTTTCCTTTCTCATTTTTTAAATTGGGACAGATTGCAAAATGACATTTAATTAAAAATTTATTTCGTCCATCATGCATTTCTAAAAGTACAAATGTCATTAGAACAAGTAATATAAAAATAAATTTTAAGTCAATTCCTACTTAGGCCAACAAAGAAAAACTTATTTTAGTTACTTTCTATTAAATAGTTTCAATTAATACAAATATGTAATACATATGACAGAATCACAATGTTAAGCGACAAAAGAGAAAGCGATATTCCTTGCAATTTTTCCTTTTCTTTTCTATATATGGGGTATTGGAATATTCTTTTTTCGTTACTATTTATTCATTAATTAAATTTAATTAGTGTAAGAAAATAGTAAAGTAAAGAAGAAATCACACACATTCTTAGAAATTAGGCCATCTCGGATGAAATTCGAACTACCGTCCTTAAGATTAGAAGCCCAGCGCGCTATCCATTGCGTTACAGGGGACAGCACGAAAAGTTTTCCTTTCTATAAATGCTTTTGGACTATAATTTTTGTTTGTTACTATTTATTCACTTTTTTTAATTTAATTAATGAATTAAAATTTGAAAGAACTGTATTAACATGAAGTGTCACCCACTACAAGTTTTAAAAAATGTATTTGAACTTGAATGAATGAATAGAAAGTATTTTATCAACGATTGAAAATTTGAACAAGATATATATGAGAGTGAACTTATAGTAGAAATTGAAAAATAGTCTACTTTATGTTGTGCTCTCTCATATCCATCACATCTGGCATTCTCGCGAGCATCTGCGTGAGTCTGGCCAAACTATCGGACGTCTGCGCAAATAATGTAATAATGCTGTACCTCGTACAATTCCAATCAGTCTTGGTCCATTCGATGCTTCTATAGCTACCAAATCTATCTTGAATGTACATTTTATAATTTGCGCGTTAGTTGTAATTCACACTATTAAGTATTACTGCAGAAAATTGGAACAAAAAAAAATCATGGATAAATTTTTAAGTCATAAGCGAACATTCGACGATAATAAAGCATCAACAAGTGCACAGACGAGCATAGTTCCGAAAATTAAATCAAGGAAATATTCTCAAGAATACTTGAATTTTGGGTTTACCATTACTGAAGTAAATGGAGAAGAAAAGCCCCTGTGTGTTATTTGCTCAAAAACATTGGCAGCAGACAGTATGAAACCTAATAAACTTAAAAGACATTTCGAAACGCTTCATGGTGAGTACATTAACAAACCTCGAGAGTTCTTTGAATCAAAATTAAAATCATACGGAAAACAAAAAACATTTTTTAAAAAAACTTTGTCAGTGAATGAAAAAGCTTTATTTACTTCTTACAAAGTATCATATAAAATAGCCAGATGTAAAAATCCTCACACTATTGCCGAAGAGCTTATTTTTCCTGCAGGAATTGAGATTGTAGAAACTATGTTTGGAGACAATTTTGCCAAAGAGTTGCAGTCCATACCCTTATCAAATGATACTGTTTCCCGTCGAATTGATGATATCGCTGAAGATGTAGAGCAACAGCTTTTCGGTAAGTTGCGTGATAAATTGTTTTCAATTCAGCTTGACGAGGCAACAGATAGCAATAAAGATGCTCATTTCATTGCGTATGTTCGATTTTGGGATGGTATGTCAGCCGTAAAAGAACTACTTTTTTGTAAACCAATAAAACTTAAAGCAACAGCAATAGCATTATTTGATATTTTAAATAATTTTATAAACGAGGCAAATATAGAGTGGAAAAATTGTGTCGGAATATGCACCGATGGTGCTCGTATAATGTCAGGAAGATTTAAAAGTATACAAGCACTTGTGAAACAAAAAACTCCACTGTGCATCTGGACACATTGTATGATCCACAGAGAAGCTCTGGCTTCCAAAGAAATTAGTCCTGGCCTGAATATTGTGCTAATGACAGTTGTGACTGTAGTAAATTACATAAAAATGAGACCCCTAAAATCAAGAATCTTTTCTGGACTTTGCAAAGACATGGTCACAGTGCATTCATCGTTGCTATTTTATTGTGAAGCAAGATGGTTATCACGTGGGAAATTTTTACAACGTGTTTATGAATTAAGAAATGAAATTACCATTTTTCTAGAAGAGGAAACCTACCGGAAGCTGAGAAATTTCGAGATGGTTTATTTCTGATGAAGTTGAGCTACTTAGTCGATATATTTGAGAAATTAAATATATTGAATCTTCAACTTCAAGGATCAAATGTACATATGTTTGGCACTCGTGATAAAATTAATGCTTTTTGTAGAAAATTACAATTATGGAGCCGAAATTTAAAGCAAAAAAACCTAGAAATGCTTGAAAATGCGGATAAATGTGTAAAAACTTACAAAACTGAAGAACAACATGTGGAGGTTGTTTATAAAACTATTGAATATCATTTAGCTATGTTAGCAAAAAATTTTAAAAAATATTTTTTTGCTGAGGACAACTTGATAGCAAGTTACGAATGGGTGAGAGATCCATTTCAAAATACCCCAGAAGGATTCTCCAATACCGAAGAAGAAAGTTTCATAGATTTCACATCTAGTGGCGAAATTAAAAGACAATTTTGTAATAAAACTCTCTTTCAATTTTGGGCAGAAGTAGATGATGAATTTTCTGAACTGAAAACAAAAGCATTTCGTATACTTTTTACCGTTTTCAACATCGTACCTTTGTGAAACCGGATTTTCTGCGGTGGCTGCTTTGAAGACAAAATATAGAACTCAGCTAAATATAGAAAAAGAACTCAGAGTGTCAATTTCTAATATTAAGCCTTCATTTGAAAACCTTTGCTCTGCAAGACAAGCCCATGGAAGTCACTAATAATAATTAAACTTGCTCTTAAGGGGACTTGGCACCCTTTGAGCAAACTTCTTTATTTACGTATTTAAAAATTATATTTTAACATTTTATACAATGTTTCTATTCAAGAAAATGTTACCAGATGAAAATTTTCATATATTATTCACACAATTTTAAAATAAATTTTTGAAGAAAATTGGAAAATTTTAAAATCCTACTCCTTTTGTAAAAATTAATTTTTTGACCTGAAATTTTTTATAATATTCTTATGGGTGTTCTTAACTTTAGGGATCGATTTTAGAATAATTTCATTCGTTTTCGAGAAAAAAAATAAAATGTTGATATACAAGCTAAAAATCAACGAAAAAAGCTAACATGTCTTACATTTTATTTTTCTTTAAAAAAAAGTATTCAGTTTATAGCAAAATGGATCCCTAATTTTATTACATGCTTTATTTTTAACACGCTGGAAAAAATTGAAGTGATTGGTAAATAATTGTCGAAGGAGTAGCATTTTGAATGCACTAAGTTTCGAAAAACACAAACTGAGAAAAACCACTTTAAAGTTTATAATTCGGAAAAAAAAAAAAAATTATTATAAGCCTAATTAAACTTAAATTACCACTTTAAGATATTACTTATACGTTTTCTTTAAAATAATTGCATTTTCATATGTTTTCAACCCACACATTTTTATAAATGATCAACTTTTAGAGAGTACTAATTGCACAAGAAAACTCAAGAAAAACTTCAAAAAAATTTTTTTTCTGTCACGACAGAAATTTTAGCTATTTTTCTTCTTATAATATTAAAGTATTACATTTGTATGAAAAATATATCAGGAATAAGAACTGAAATTATAAAATTATTAATATAAAATGCCTTAATTTAAAAATTTTACATGCACACATTTCACAAGGAAGAAAAATTACATTATTGTATTGCCTCGGAAATATTCTGCTTTTAATACTACACATTCTTTTTTATAGTTATTATTTCTATTTATAAAATAGATTTTTTTATATAACACATTTTTAGCTTTTTTTTTTTTCTAAAAGGGTGTGTGGCTGAATTGCCTAATTTGTTTTCAAATGAAGTTTTATTCAACTTCTAACTTTCCGACATGCACAAGTGATATATCAATCGAAAGATAATAATGCAAAGAATAAAATTAAATGAAAATAAAAAAAATGATAGGTTTGTGATTTTTAGGGTTCCAAGTCGCCTTAAATTAGTATTAATAAATTAGTTATAAAATACATTGTGCAGTACTGATACATTTATAAGTAGACTGGCTGAAGTACCCGTTCTGGATTATTTTTTTAAAAATAATGCATTATTCTTGATATAATAGCTTAATTGTAAGAGTAAAACCAAGTGCACAACAATGCATACAAAAATATAAAATGATTTTAGAATTAATATTAAATAAGGAAAACGCATGAAAAATTCCAATGAAGAATAATTGTGTTTTTTTAATATTTAAAACGAGAAACCTTCAAAAATGTTTTAACCCGGAAGCAGGCGCCCACTCCACACTAACCTTAATGGTCGCGCGATCACTTCACCAAGTCACCCCAATCCTTTTTTATAATTATTTTTTCTGTGCTCGATAAAAATCACAATTGCAGCGAATAATTTAACTAAGAGAAAATGTACTTACCTACTTTAAAGGACTTCTTAATTTTTCTTTGATGATTTGAGAAAAATCAATAAAACTAAAGAAACCGTTCCAAATGTGCGTGACCTTAATAAAGAACATAAATCACAGACACTTTTCACTAACAATACAAGAACGTTATTTGCAATTATTTGCAATCAAATCTGTCATATTTTGCTCACGTTATTGTAATTTTTCTATTCTTTGATGATCTACAAATAGCATGTGTAACCTTTTCTTGCTTGTGTCTTTTTGACAAGGCGAAGTGTTACATTTATAGCTTCTTAGTTTTCTTGATATCTTAATTTTCTTGATAGAGTTCTTTAGGCAGCATTTGAAAATTACAATTGAACTCAAACGTTTCATGTCTATCACTTTTGTCATATTTACTTTCGCTATCAAGATTAATATGCATTATTTCATCAGGTTCTTCAATTGCTTGATCAGTTTCATCTTCCTTCAATAGAGAGATCACAGATGCCCATTTTTTTATATTCTGCTCATTTACATTTATAAACCGTAATAAGTTGTACAACACAGCAATTAAAACCACGAAGTTAATCGTAGGGGAAAGTATAGCATATTCATAGAAAATATTTCTGAACTAAAGTGGTCGTGAAGGGAACTCGATCAAAACAAGTACCTTGATTGTAAAAAACCGTTTGCCACTCTCAAAAAAGAGGCATAAATGTGACAAATTCATTTTAGTTTCCATTAAGACTGTCATATCGGAGGATACTGTCAAGAAATTGTTAACGAATAAACAGTTTTACCAGAATTTGGAGTGATTCAGCACCTCATGCGACCGCTCCCATGAAAAAAATGTATTCGATACAAAAACATCGATGTCAGTTATAAAAAATAATTATGTAAAACGTTTTTATAATGCAATTTCAGATTACTCATAAAATACATCTTGGCAATTAATCCTTCAAAGTGCTCAATATACTTATCCATACATCATAAAACTCATTTACATGGGGGAAAAAGCAACAGAAAAATATTATTTACAACTTTCCCCAAAGAAAAGTAGACGGAGTTAAGCATACCAGTAAGTTTGAAGGTCAAAGAGATGATAATCAAAAGTACTATTCTAGAGGTTACAAGAAACGTAGTAAAAAATCTCTCATCGCGGGATTACAGCAAAGAAAACAAAATATCTTCTTTTATTTGGTTTTGGGATCAAAGATAGCTAATGAGTGTTTGAAGTGGAATCTTTTGAAAGTGGAAAACCAGATGATATATATAATTTATATTAGTGTAAAAAAATGTGTATTTTTTATTTTGTCAGAAAGCATTTTGTTTTACTTCATTCCAAAAAAAAATTTTTTAAGCCTTTTATATTTTCAAGATGCTCGCGCCCCCCTCGAAGGGTTATCGCGCCCCCCAGGGGGGCGCGCCCCACAGTTTGAGAAGCACTGCACTAGAGCAAAGAAATCTATCGACCGTTTTCCGAATTGCAAAGAAATAAATTTAACCACTTCAGTGTACATATTTCGATCTAGATTAAAGCGAAATTATTATATATGATAGCTAATGGTAGATATTTTTGCGATCAATTCTCCAAGGTACTAAAAATATGCCCGAAATACCCCCAGAAATGACATTTTAAATGCTACTTATGATGATCATATATAAAGAAAATGGTCTGAAATAGTAGAAGAACCAAAGAATGTCCACAGTATGAGAATGAAGATAAAGGTGGAAAAACTTGGTAAAAATTCCCAAGCGTAGCTGAAGCAAGTAATCTCCATTCAATACGTAATGGGAACTGTTATTACGTGTAACATCCGTCATAATCTATCATAATAAACGTTGACAAACCTGGGCAATAAACGTTTTAGGCGGTATAATGGCAGAAATGGAAGAAAGTAACCCAATAAGCCAGAATTTTGGCTTTAAGTTGGTCGTTGCTGTATATTATTAAATAAATTACCACCTGCTGTAAATGATGAAAGGTATGACAGAAGAAATCATAATTCATACCTTTCATTACTGATATATTTAGAAAAAAAATAATGGTTGGGGAAAATAAATGTGTGTTTTTAAATTTAATAGAATACTTTTTAAGGAATTGTTTGGTTTTTTTTATTTTTAGAGTGGGATAAAGATGTATGTTTTATCTAAAAAATATTTCAGGGAAACTAATATTTATCATCAGGCAATATTTATTTTGCAGTGCGTTAAAATGTCTTTTTGAAAGTGTGTATTGAAAATTTAATTTACGTTCATTTACGTACGCATTTTATGAAATATTTTACGTTTGCTCAGTAATTTTTTTTATTATATACAGTCGACTCTCGATAATTCGAAGTTAGAGGGACCAATGAAAAACTTCGAATTATCAAGAGTTCCAATTATCAAGAGGGTAGGAAAAAAACTCTCAAAATACACGAATAGAAGTTTTTTCTAACACTTTTAAATTTAAAACTATGCAATAAAGCAACAATTGCACATAATTTTTTAAAGTACATTTTATACAGTATAAAAATAAAACAGAAATCAAAAGTCCTATATTAAAAGAATACACTTATGTCTTGAAAACAACTATTAAAAGAATATACATACTATGTATAATTAATCCTTTTTGTCGAAAAAATCTGTTATCTTTTTTGTTTTAAGGCATTCAATCTAACTTTGTCAATAGATTTTTCTAGAACAAATGAAGTCTGTAAAATGTCTGCATCAACATGATTTTGAAGGAGAAAGTTGCGTAGTTTGTTTAGTGACACTTTAGCTTCTGACAGAGTTACCGGAGTCAACTCCTCCTATTCGTCTTCATCATTTTCTGTATTATTGTGATCCAAAACCACAATTTCAGCGTCAGATAGAGAACCCATACAGCAATGTCCGTGCCAACCAACACGAAGTCGTCAAACGTCAAATCTCGTTCTGGAAGAGCTTCCCAAAGGGATGGTTCAGCATTAAATTCAGTGAGTGTATCGTCCACATCAACCAGATTCGGTGAGGGGAAGCCTTTCTTTTTAAAACAGCTGTGAATTGTCAAAGGAGTAACAGCTCTCCAAGCCTTGTCAATCATAATTAAAGTTGTTAAAATAGAAATAGTAGTTACATTCTGCTGATTTTCGAGGTTATCCAAAACGCTTTTAACGACTTCACGCCGATTAAAAGTTTTTAAATTATGTATGATGCCCTGGTCGAGTGGCTGAAGTTTGGAGGTAGAGTTTGGAGGGGAAAATGGAAGTTTCCCATTTGATAAAGTTGGTGCGTTATTGTGCACAGTACAGTTGTCTAAAAATAAGAGAATATGTCGTTTCTCTCTTTTCATATCCAAGTTCAGTTGGACCAACCATCCATTAAAGAGTTCGGCCTTCTTGTTTGAGCGGTATTTGGTAGGGAACGAGTTTATGCCCTTGAAACACCGAGGTTTTGCAGATTTTCCTATAACGAGAGGAGTAATCTTTTCTGAGCCGTTCATGTTTACAGCCAGTAAAATAGTTAACATCTCCTTGCTATGTTTTCCTCCATGGCATTTTTCTTTTTTGAATGTAAATGTTTTTTTCTGGTAAACACTTGAAAAAGAGTCCGGTTTCATCCGTGTTGAAAATGTTACGTGGTTCGTACTCCTTTATTAGATACGAAAGCGAGTTCTGCCACTTAGAACAAACGTTAATGTCGACACTTGAGCTTTCCCCGCACATTTTTTGAAGACTATCCTATTCCTTTTCTTAAAATTTGTAAGCCATTCCTCGCTAACCGAAAACTCGGTTGCTAATTCTTTGGCGAATGCTTTAGCCTTTTCCTTCAATAAAGAGCCACCCATCGGAACATTCTGTCATCGACACTGTGTCTCATCTATGAAACTAAACACTGTTCAAGATGTGGAAAATTACCTTTACTAACGCGTTTTCTCACTCTACTCGAAGATGCACTAAAGATTTTTTCTTTATTCTTCAGAATAGTGGAGAGAGAGCTCAGTGGGATTTCAAATGCTTTGGCTACATCGACTTTCCTCTCACCTTCTTCAACTGATTCTATCACATTTTGCTTTCCAATCCTCCCGTTGGTGTGGTGTGGTAGTTAGGAGAGGGGGGTGCCAGCTCAGGTGTCGTCCACGTCACTTGACCATGGTTCAAAATTACGTGGTCCGTCGCCAAAAGCCCTCGTGTAGCTGAACAGTGCGACGTTAATATTAACTCACTCACTTGCTTTCCAGAAATTGTTAAGTACTTGTACTTCTTAAAAGAAGACATGCCGTTCCTTTCGCGTGATAAGTCGACACTGAGGTGAGGTGTAAAGTAGTTGCCCAAGGTTTATCGAAATTAACAGGTAAGAAACGTAAATCACCACAACTTTAGTAAAATAATATTTTCAATTTAAAATTTGGAATCTAAAATGAACACAAGGCGTATTCACAGTTCACACTCAGCTACGGGTTATACTTAATAACAGGGGTCGACGACTATGGCACGTGGAGCAATTCTTAGTGGCACATTACAGCTTTTTTTTTAAAAAAATAATAGAATAAAGTTAAATCCCTGTCTGTCCTGTCTTTGCCTCGTACATTTTTATATAAAGTTTTTATTTCTCGATTTCAATTCTCTGCCATGAAACGATTCTGCTGAATAACCTTGTATGTAATTTGAGTGCTTTATTTTTTAAGAAAAAACATCTGTTTAAATGTGACTCATTATTAGTAATAAATACTCAACGCAAATCAAAATTATTGTGCAATACTTGTAAAAGGAAGCATCACTCATTACTGCACAGTGAATAAAAAAGAAAGCAGTTTTTCGTTTATCCATCTAAAGCTTGGGTATCAACGGAAAAAGAAAAAATAGATGGCTTAGGAATAAATCAAAATTCTTCTTAGAAAATACCGGAAATATAATAAACAAAGTAGTTATTCTATCAACATGCACAATTTGGACGAAAATAAGTTCAGTAAAAAAACCGCTGGTGAATCTAACTTCATAATATTGAAGGTTCGAATTATCCAGAGTTTTATAGGATAACTTCGAATTATCGCGTGTTGTAGTCTGGCCAACCACAAATTTTACTTCGAAATATTGAGAGTACCAAAACGTATGGTTTTAGTTCGAAATATCAAGAGTTTTTCTAGGGGCTGAGCATATACTTCGAATTAGCGAGAGGATCGTGTTATCGAAAGTTCGAATTATCGAGAGTCGACTGTATTACGCAAGGCAACAGAGACGTTTTAAGCCTTCAAAAAATCGATTTTTCAATTTTCATCTTAAAAAAAAGTAGATTTAATGCTGATTCCAAAAATGTATAACATGTATAGGTTGAAAACTTAATATCCCAGTAATTGCGGTTTTAAAATGCAAGCAACAGCTGTCACGCCTCTTGTTTACGTTATCGCACGTCAACTGCCACGCCCATCTTACAGCTTACCGAAGCATGTTTTTATGTAGATTGGAGTTTTTATATCACTTAATCTGATTTATTTATTTTATTCTTGTGGTTTGAGAAGGACTATAACTACTCAACTCAATCTTGTTTATACACAAGCTGTGCGATTTTTGAACGTTTTTTGCTACCTCGTGCTTGGGCTTACAAACACGTGAAGTACGAACTTCTTATTTTTGACTGCTTATATACTATTTTGTTGTTTACATTCAATTTGTTTGTAATTTGCGAGACTTTTAAACATCTACAATGCTTCGAACAAAAAAAGTTTGGCCAAGTCAAACGTCGTTTAATTCGCAGTAAAACTTCGTAAATGCTGAGAGTGAACGACTTGATGTCAGTGCATCTAAAAAGAAAAATTGAGAAGAGTGAAGGGTCTTTTAAGGACTATGAAGATAATTTTTCAGTTGATACTCAAAGCAGGTATGTTATTGACTTAAATATGCTCAATGATATTTTCAACAATATTGCAAAATGCAGATATTGTGATAAATCTTTCTGCTTTGATGTTGCTGAAAATAAAAGTAGTCGCAAAGGCCTTGCGACTAGTGTGTCAGCAACTTGCAAGTATTGTGGTTCTGGTCATATACTTCCAATGACTTCAAATACCGTGTCAGATGGATATGAAGTAAATTTGAGGTTTGTTTATGGCATGAGGTGCATTGGAATTGGTAAAAGTGCAGCTCAGATATTTTGTGCGCCGATGAACTTACCTCCTCCTCCAGCTAAATTTGAAAGATTGTATATGCCAATTTTTAAAGCGTTGGAAACTGTTTCATCTCGTTCAATGGTTAACAGCATTAATGAAGCTGTCATTGAAAATGAACACAATAAGAACATAGCAATTGCTCTTGATGGGACCTGGCAGAAAAGAGGACACACTTCGAAGAATGGCGTTGTAACGGCAACTTCTCTCGATAATGGAAAAGTAATTGATTTTGAGTGCCTATCAAAATATTGTTTTGAATGCAAAAGTACGAACAAAACCTGTGATAATTGCCAGGTAAACTATCATGTATTTAGTGCGGGAATGGAGAGTGAAGGAGCATTGCGGATTTTCAGTCGCTCCTTACCAAATTACAATGTTCGGTATGTTCACTACCTTGGTGATGGAGATTCGAAGGGGTTCGTAAGGGTTCAAGAATCAAACATATACGGTGATGAATTTCCTGTTGAAAAACTAGAGTGCATCGGCCACGTCCAAAAGAGGATGTGAGCAAGACTGAGAGCCCTAAAGAACAATTTAAAATCCACCAAGCTGTCAGACAACGAACCGATATCTGGACGAGGAAGGCTGACAGATGCAGAAATTCTTCTGCTGCAAAAATATTATGGCCTAGCCATAAGAAGAAATGTTGGAAAATCAGTCGCAGATATGTCCAAATCCATCTGGGCAATATATTTCCATAAACTGTCGACAGATGAAAATCCACAACATGCTTTGTGCCCTATGGGAGAAGAAAGTTCGTGCGGGTACAATAAAAGCATTGTATCAGGTGAAAAATACACCCACAAACATTCCCTACCAGATGCAGTTCTTTTTAAAATTAAAAAAAATTTTAGAGATTTAACTGCAAAAGAACTGTTATTAAAATGTTTGCATGGCCGAACTCAGAACCCCAACGAAAGCTTTAATAACTGTGTATGGAATCTTGTGCCAAAAAAAAACATTTGTAAGCAAAAGAACTTTGCAAATGGGTGTTATGGACGCGGTTATATGCTTCAATGAAGGTGCATATACAAGAACTGAAGTATTAAAAGCATTAAAAATCAATCCAGGCGTCAACACTTGTGAAGGCTTTAGTAAAACTGACTACGTCAGAATTTGTGAAGCTGAGATGGCTGTTCAAAAAGCTTCCAAAGAAGCCAGGACAACAAAAAGGCAAATTAAAAGGAAACAGGATGCTTTAGAACAGTCAATGCAAGATGAGTACAGTGCTGGAAAGTTTTAGACTTTAAATTTTAGGTAAGTGTATCATTTTATTTAGTTTTTTTTCAATTTTCTCAAAATGGTTTTTTTCAGTTTTTAGGTACATGTATAGAAAAATCTATTTGTTATATTTTAATGAAACTTAGTATGAGCTTTTGTGTCATAATAATGTATTTAATGCTACTAAATTTATTTCTGAAAAGTTAGTATTTTTACTTTTATTGTTCAATTTCTGAAAAAAAATTGCCATTTTTATCAAAATTTCAAAAGTTTAAAATTCAAAAAATTTTTTAAAAATTTCTAAGCAAGGAAATATGAAAAAAACTATTACATTTAAATAAAGGTACAATTTTATAACTAAAACAGCATGTTTTGTGGTGTTATATGTCATAAAAGGAAAGATACATGTACCTAAAGAGCACCATGTATCCGAAAACTACTTTTGGTGTGTACTTTTTCGAATCCTTATATTTCTTAAAATATTTTATATATTTAATAATTTTATGTTGTAGTATATTAAGAAAAGTACATAGATTGTATGACACAATTTTTTTATTTATGGAGTCTTTCTGTTTTTGAAAATAATGTTCTTTCTGAAAGCCAAATTTTGCTCATTTTGTGTCATCGAGAACGTCCCGGTTCCCTTAAGAAATAATAAAATACTGTATGGAACCACTTTATAAACATTGCATTATTTAACATAATCATTTTACTATTTTATGTGTTGTGTAAGTGTTTTATTTATGTGTTATGTAAATATTATTGTGCTATGCATTATGTATAGCGTAAGCAATATTATCTTTATGTATTATGTAAGCATTATTTTTTTGTATTATGTAAATTATCATTATGTTTATGTATTATGTTAATAATATTATGTTAATGCATAATGTAAGTTTTTTATATCCTAACTTAGTTTGTAATGTTTTGACAAATGGCAGCGTTTCTCAGTAAGGCGCGTCCCCTGGGGGTGATAACCTTACAAAGAGCACACAAGCATTTCAAAAATAAAAGATTTAATAAGTGACAAATTTACCAGAAGGAAGCAAAACAAAATACATTTGGACATAATAAAGTAAAATACACATTTGCACTGATATAATTTACTTATAAATGCATTAGTACTGTACAAAGTATATGATAATTAATTCATCAATACTGAATTAAGAATAAGATTAATAATTTCTAGTGACTCTCATAGTCTTGTCATATACAAAATTATACTACATAAAATTTATTACTTATCTTGATAATTTGAAGGGCTTATATACTTAAAATCGTATTATAGTTTAACGTCAAATACATTATTGAATTCAATACATTGTTATTGTATAGAGGGGAGAACGTGATGAAAATTATTATTTAAAATTTAGCCGTAGGTATTGAAAATTTTTAAGAACTTACATACGGTAATTAATAAACAACTGGACTGTTGAAAAAATTATTTTTGAATTTCAAAAAATGACTTTGTTTATCCCCATATGGAATTAACCACTTAAATACCATATAAAAATTACGCGATCCTGAAAAAAGTTGCATTGGGGAATGCCCCAGGGTAACTTTTTCAGGATCGCGTATGCAATATATTGAAAGGAAAAGAAAATACACAAGTAAGCAAATTTTTCTCTGAAGTAAATAAATTCTTCGCAAACAATATCAGGGTCATTTTATTGCATTCTAAAGTCTTCGGAAAAGTTTTACCGATAACAATGCCCAGAAAATTGTATTTTAGAAAGACGTACATATATACGTCCGAGCCACTGAATTTACCGATAGAGGAGACGTACATATACGCCGATAATAATAAATTGGTTAAAAACTCTATACCAAATATAATTTATTTCATTTATTTTGAAGATTTCATTAAATACTTCGAGCACATTTAATTGACTGAAATATGCATTTGAGATCCTAATTTTATTTTCATTTTTATTGAACTAAAACCAAAAATCTTTCCATCATATGTGTGTATTGCGAAATCCATCGCGCATTTTTCTGAGTGTAAATTTCCGTTATTCCAGTTATTTGTATTAAGAAATCAAGATTTAATCAAGAAAATTTATTATTAATTAATGAATCGGTATTTATGAAAAACAAAGGAAAAATTAGGATGCAGATTTTAAGGTTGTAACTAAGTTGTAATATGTAGAACAAATAAATGATAAAATGTATTTGTGTTTACCATACATCAGCGTTTCTCAAACTTTCTATACTTGAGAACCAATTTTCAACAATAATTTTCTTCTCCCCTCCATACAATAGCAATGTATTGAATTCAATAATGCTATACTTTGACTCTGAAGCTACAATACTACTTTAATTATAAACTGTACAAATTATTACGATAAGTATTAAATTTTGTACACAATTTTAGGACATGCTCACACATAGAGTCACTGGTAATTATATATTAAAACTTGTTTTCAACTTAGTACTATTAAATTAATTATGAAATACATTGGGCAATACTGATACATTTATGCGTGTATACTTTCAATGTAAAAGTGCATTTTATTTTTTATTATATAAGAATGTATTTTCTTTTTATTTCTTTCAGTAAATTAATAATTTTTAAAGAATCCTATATTTTCATCTTTTCAATATACTCTCGCCCTATTTAAAAGGCCAGCATGCCCCCTATGGGAGTGCCCTCCCCAGTTTGAGAAACGATGTCATACATTAACAATTGAATACTACATGTTCCTAGTAGTGTAAGAATTTCTAAACATTACAAAGAATATTTTTACAGATATGTACAAAAATTGTCATATCGTTATAGCTTAAGCCTTTTTCGGTCGAAAGTTAGAATTAAACTATTTTATACGTCAAAATACCATATGTAATACAACTGTGTTCTTTTTTATCTTACTTTAAATATTGTGAATATTGCACTCCGAACAGTTCGAAATTCTCTACATTTGTTATATATATATATATATATATACAGGGTGTTTCAGCTAAGATGTTACAAACTTCTAGGAGAGGTAGGGGACAACAAGACGACTCGAAGTATATAGGCAATGCTGGGTCGGAAATGCTTTCCTAAGGCTCCACGCGCCGACAAAGTTTAGGGTGCAAAACTTCAACTGGTCTTAAAAACGGGAAAAATTGCCGAAACGCTTTGGGATTTGGTCAAAATTATTGTTATTATTTATTATTTCATAAAAAAAATTCTGAGCAATATTGCTGCTAAAACATCGCTAGAGGGCGCTTTAGACTTTGGAACGCTAGGAAAAAAAAATTTCAATATTTTTTTAAGTTTTTTGATGGCTTTCATAAGTTAAAACTTTAACTTGAATTTTGATACCAGATTTGGTATCCTCCGGGGAAAAAATTGATGTAAAAAATCGAACATTGTTCAGGACACTTAAAGCACAAATTGTGCTAAAAAACGAGCAAAATGTTGGATTTCGGTGTGGTTTGCGCGAAAAGCATTCCCTTGCTGACTGATTTGTTCAAAACAAATTTTGACATTGTTGCCAAATTTAAAACCACAGGTGCTTCAGACAAGTAAAAGGCATTTCCGATCGACCTTTCTATGTAATTCCGAGTCATCTAGGTGTACTCTTCCACCAACGAGGTCGAGTACACCTAGACGACTCGGAATAACATAAAAAAGGTGGTCCGGAAATGCCTTCCTGAAGCAGTAATACCATCGAAAGCCTGATACGTAGCCCAGGAATTGCAAGTGTCGTGGCAGTGAATAAAGCGAGAAGGGTTCTCGGCGAAAATTTTAGCGAGAGAGTGTTAAAGGCAGAATATGCAAAATTCCCCGTTGCGAGTTGAATTAGCCGCTAGAGGGACAGAACGATAAGAAGGAGTCCGCTGGAAGGAAGCTTTATTTCCATCGCACACAGACTGGCTGTTCGATGACAGAGTACACGAACGCAGAGAAGCAGATATGATTCTGGCGCACGGGGCCACAGATTGCAACGGTCGAGCCACTCAGAGGTTGTACGCCGAAAGCATCCCGTCAGGCGGACTCCTGCTCATACCATGTTTGCTCGCCTACACCAGCAATTATGTGGAACCGGTTCATTCCAGAAGGCAGCACGTACCGAATTGAACGAGGAAATTGTACTAGATATGGTAGAGACCACTCCCCCAGTTTAAGTACACGAGGTATCGCTAATGAAATCGGGATTTCATACAGTAGCGTTTGAGGATTCTCGATGATAGTGCCCTGCATCCATTTCACTACCAGTACGTCCAGTCACTAAAAGAATGTGACTTTGCACCTCGTCAGGCCTTTCCACAGTGGTACTTGCAGTAACGAATTGCAAATCCCTTTTTTGAAGCATCCGTGTTGTTCACAGATGAGGCGTCTTTTTCGAGAGAGGGTATTTTCAACACCCATAACAGCCATTCGTGGGCAGCAGCGAACCCACATGTAACACGTACTCGGGCTGCACAGGATCGTTTCCTGGTTAACGTATGGGCTGACATTCTAGGGGGATCATCTAATAGGACCCTACATTCTGCCTGAGCCTGGTCACCTGACTGGTCCACGCTACCTGATATTCTTGGAACAAGTTTTGCCAAAGTTATTGGACAGAGCACACGTTACCGCTGCGACTCGTACTTCCATGTGGTTCCAGCAAGATGGAGCCCCCGCACATTTCAGTATTTCTGTTCGGAATCACTTGGATGCAGTATGTGGTGAACGATGGATTGGCCGTGGAGGTCCAGTGCATTGATTTCTCCGATCGCCAGACCTTTCCTGTCTGGATTATTTCTTCTGGGGGCAAATGAAATCGTTGGTGTACGAAACACCCGTAAACAGCGCCAAGGAACTTGTAGCACGCATCAGTGCAGCAGCCGGGGAAATACGAAACACTCCAGAAATGTTATCGAATGTTCGACGCTCCATGAAGCGAAGGTGTGAAGCCTGCATCACATGCGACGGGCGTCAGTTTCGAACACCTCCTTTGACAGCAGTTTTCCTTCTTTTCTTTACTTTTTTTTTCTTTTATGATTATGCATAGCAGTTAGTAAACAGCTTTTTTTCCTCCTATTTTGAATCTTTCCTTGTGTTTTACTTCTTGTAATTTGGTACTTGTGTTTTTTTTACCCTCTTTTACTAAAATTTTTTGCTATAAAATTACTTTTTGCAACACAGACCAACTCGAATCTCATTTAGGAGGAAAAATTGCTAGTAATTATTCGGCTTACAACCAACCACAAAATTATCCAAATGAGTTTCCAAGTTGCAATGTCTGAAAGCGCCCTCTGGCTTTGATTAATGGCTAACAAGTCAAAATTTATTTTGAACAAATTAGTCAGTAACGGAATGCTTTTCGTGCAAACCGCACCGAAATCCAACATTTTGCTCGTTTTTAGCACCGTTTGTGCTTTAAGTGCCCTGAACAATGTTCGATTTTTACATCAATTTTCCCCGGAGGATACCAAATCTGGTATCAAAATTCAAGTTAAAGTTTCAACTTATGAAAGCCATCAAAAAACTTTAAAAAATATTGAAAAAATTTTTTCCTAGCGTTCCAAAGTCTAAAGCGCCCTCTAGCGAAGCTTTAGCAGCAATATTGTTCAGAATTTTTTTTATGAAATAATAAATAATAACAATAATTTTGACCATAACCCAAAGCATTTCGATAATTTTTCCCGTTTTTAAGACCAGTTGAAGTTTTGCACCCTAAATTTTGTCGGTGCGTGGAGCCTTAGGAAAGCATTTCCGACCCAGCATTGCCTATATACTTCGAGTCGTCTTGTTGTCCCCTACCTCTCCTAGAAGTTTGTAACATCTTAGCTGAAACACCCTGTATATATATATATATATATATATATATATATATATATATATATATATATATATATATATATATATATATATATATATATATTGTTTTTGTTAAATATGCATTTATTTCTTTTAAAACACAACCTTAATCACATTTATTTTTAAAAAACTGTGTTAGGAGTCACCATTTTCGGTTTTTGAGATCCTGTATGAAATAGTATATTTAGACTTGTATATTGAAAGTTTCTTTTGAAGCTTTTACAAACTTTATTTACACTTAAAAAGTGCAAAAAATTTAAAAAAAACTCCAAACCATGTAAATTTATTTTTGATATTTAACATCTGCCAAGGTCATTCGTGGGATATATAATCAATACTTTCTATACTGCAAGGTTTGTGTGTACGTATTCTAAATCCATTCAACTACAAGCTTATTATCTTTTACGTCGTCGGTTTTTTTTTTCTTGTAAGTTACTTTTATTAAACAAGAAGCATGGTATTTTTTTCTTTGCCCTAAAAAGAAAAAAAAAGACTTTGAAAAAAAAAACGCTCTACTCTGTATAAAGAAAAGAAGAAAAAAAATTAAGTTTCTGAACACTTTCTGTGGCCACTCCATTCAAGGCATTTTCCTAAACGGAAGATAAACCTTAATGACTGTTTTGCACGTTCTTTGAAAACTGCAATGCGAAAACCGTTAATGAACTCGCCGTAACCGGATATCGTCGGAAAACGGAATCTATCGGATTCTGATAAGGCACCAAACAACAACGAAGAGAAGCTGAATCCGGGGGACTATGACTACTAATAATACAAACTTTTGGGGGAGTAATTTGGTGAAAAATTTCATTTTCACGAAGCGGGAACTTCGATAACCATTAATTATGGTTAGGAATTTCTAGCTCCTTTTACAATCTATGGTAATGAGGTAGAATATTGGTTTAGAATTTCAACATCTCTTCGCAACATCCACTGAATCAATTGGAAATAATGACTATAAAGTAGCTGTTAACTGGAGGAGAGGTCTCTGATACTGTAGGGTTACAGTAATAAATCTCTATAAATGAATTAATGGTGATTTGTTGGTCGTTGGTTCAATAGTAATGACAATTAAAATATTTTTAAAAAGTTTTAGTAAGCAATGAGTTCAGTTGTTGATTTATGGTAATGTTTTGTACTAATAATCTCTAAAATAGTTCATTGGTTTCCTTTAAATATTTTAAAAGTTGCAAAGTTGCATTTTTCTTACAATAAAGTCTAAAATACTACATATATATAAGGGGAAATATCAGGTTTATGGGGGGAAAATTATTCTTAATCGTAATCTACCAATAAAAATATGCTCTATGGGATGAAGATTAAGATAAAAATTATTAAAATAATTAATTTCAACAAGCTTAATTTTAGTTTAGATGGTTTTAGAAATAACAGTTTACAACAGCGCTTCTCAAACAGTGGAAGGGCGCCCCCTCCCCCTTTGTGTGGTGATAACCTTACGATGGGGCACGAGCGTGTTAAAAAGTTGAAAACAAAAGATTGTTTAAAATAGATTATTGATTTATGGAAAGTAAACAAACAAAATGCGTTCTGAAATTAAAAAAATATATATAATACAAATTTACACATGTATTGTTGTGTTCCAAACCCAGGACACATTAAACCCCAGGCCGTGCGTTCTCCTCCCTTGAGTGAGGAAAGAAACTGTTCAACTTGTGACAAATCTATACGGAACTTTATCACTAACCTTCTGAGTCGTCTTTTTTAGGGAAATTTAATTCCTTACCTATTTCCAATCAGCTCCAAAAAGAGGACTAGATTCCTTGTTATGCAGATTAGATAAAGTATTTAAGTCAAGCGGAATAGTAAAGTTATAGCAGTAGGAGAGTGAGATTGAAGCAGGAAGGTATAATGGTGAAGTTAGAGATTTATTATTGAAGATTTCTTGGTGGATAATTTAATCTCAGGAAGAGTTGAGAATCAGTGTGGTAAATATTGATTTATAATTAAAGTCTCATTATAAAGCTGTATATTAGGAGTGAGATTAAAGTTAAATGTTCAACAGGAACATTATAGAATATAATTCTGGGATCTCTTATCGTGGTAATCTCTGCGTGATCGATATTCTAATTGTTAATGAATTGGATCATTAAATATTTAAGTTAATTTAAAGGAAAGTCCCTTTTTAAACCTCATATAGCTAATTCTATTTAGTTGTTATTAAAAGTATTTGATTCTATTTGGGAAAGATAACCAAATAAAGAAAGTTATTTATAAAAATGGCTACTGGTTCTTATATGACTCCAATTTATTCTCGTTCTCAAAGTGAGGTCCAAGGGGACCTTCACAAACTCACCACCAAGGTGGAGTGTTAACTGTAACCTGTTTTCATCTTTTTTCACCAGCTACTCGCATGAGGGTTGCATTGTAAGCTGAACATAAGAAGTACTCTTATTAAAAAATACAGATCCGGTGTAATTCCCAAAAATTGTTTCTTGGATTTTTATTATCTAGAAGAACCTCATACCATTTTAATTAACTCTTTTTTTTTTGCAAATATAATACACTTATAAATATATCAGTGCTGCACAAGGTGTTTTATAATCAATTCAACAATACTAAGTTGAGGAAAAGTTTAAAAATTACCATTGAACCCATGGTCTTGTCATATAAAAAATTATATTCAAAAAATAATATTTACCTTGGCAATTTGTACGATTTATAATTTATCCTTTAACTGTCAGTTAAAAGTTAAGCAAATCGTTCGCCACTGCCCCCGTTTTCCACGTAAGCGCATGCATGAGATATATTAAGGGGAAGGGGAAGAAAAGGAATATATATAAACAAGCAAACCCTATGAAATAAATAAATCCTTCGCCAACACTACCAAGTTAATTTCATTGCATTCCAAAGCCTTCGGAATAATTTTATGGATAGCAGAGCACAGAAAAGATCGTACTTCCGAAAGGCGTATATATACGACCGAAAAATTATCATTTTGGTTAAGTGAGACGTTTATATACGACGATGGTACTTAAGAGGTTGAAGTCGTGTTGTAGCTTTAGCATCAAAGTATAGTGTTGGTGAATTCAATACGCTGTTATTGTACGGAGAAGGGGGAGATGAAAACCATGATTGTGAATATTGGGTCTCAAATAGTGAAAGTTAGAGAAACACTGGTTTACAATATAAATAACCAAATGTGAACATCATTGACGAGTGTGTACTGAGCAAGGAAGAGTACAATGTAAATTGCAACGTTCCATGAATCCCCTTTCCAAACCTCTTCTAGGGCTGCGGTAGCCCAGTGGTCAAGGCATCGAATCATGGCATGCATGTCATGGGTTCGAGCTCAGTACCACTTAAGACCCGTCGTGTAGGGTTGTGATGCACGTTAAATCTGTCGAGAGCTGAAACACCCTACCGTTGTTGGGGTATGGTAGTTAGGAGAGGGGGGTGCCAGCTCAGATGCCATCCACGTCAATTGACCCAGGTTCAAAATTATGTGGTCCGTCGCCAAAAGCCCTGGTGTAACTGAACAGTGCTACGTTAATATTCACTTACTCGCTCACTCCAAATATCTCCGTACAGTCGAATCAGTCTGATTCAAGCTTTTTTACATGTTCCACTTTGCCGTGCACTGTCATTTCGACAGCAGGGTTTTAAAGTGTAATATTAACACTAGATTGCCCAAGGAAGTCATGTTGACTTCTTTTTAATTTCAATTAGAAAAACAATTATGTATATAATGACACAATTTTTTTTAAAAAAATTTTTCCAAGTGAAGTAATTTTTATTATTATTAATATTTACTAATAACTTGTTATATGACTGTAAATAATATAAAAAAATATTAAAAATTAATTTTTAAACAGATTTTTTTATGCATTAGTTATTATTTTACAATGCAATCGTTTTGACTAGTTTGGGGCAATAAAGGTGTATACTAAGTTTCAGTCTTTCTATTGTTAAAGAAGCTGTAAAACATTTACTTGATGTTTTTGCTTGTAATTATTTAGTATGAATCCTCTGATGACAGTAAATGTTAAAAGGTATTAAAATCCCTGTTTTATAACAAAAATTACTTTCGATTTGTTACCAGAAAAAGTTGAAGCAAGTAATTTTTATTCCCCTTGTGGCATTATTTTACATAAAAATTAATTTTTTATTTATTTTCACCTTCATCTACATAACAGAGAACATCGTTTTCACATATGCAGGTCTTGAAATTTTGAAAAAAGATTTTTTTATTCCACTCCAGTATGTATAAATCTAAGATAAAACGATTTTCATCGTGTTGTAGCTCTTATGTTGACTACTAGAGAAGCAGACTAGTAACTATAGGGTAATAGATTTGAAACTCGATCACAGTTTAATTTGATACGAAAATTATTTAGAATTGTTCTGACGAATAGTCCGCAATTTTGTATATAGTGGATGCGAAGATAGAATGTCACTACAGACGCATGCTTAGTCCTTAATAATCCCTAAATGTATTGCTTGTAATAAGTGGGCTTTTGTGTTGTGTAGGTTTGACATAAAACAAAAATATTTCAAAACTCCAGAGAGTTTAATACAAATACTTTTGAACGTCTTATTAAAAATCTTATGTCAGTAGTAACTTTCTTACAAACAATGTTTAAGATTTTCATCGCGAGGGACGAGATAACTCGTGTTCCAGGATTCACAAATAAATCCTTATAGTGAGAATTGTTATTGATTGCAATTGATTATTGTTTTTTAAAGTAAAATAAACAAATTTTAAATGAATTTGTGCTTTGTTTCAAAATATTAACATTGCAAAGAGCTGTACAGGCTTTTAGCGCGGAGGGTGGGGCAAAAGGTCGCAAAATGAGAAGTTTTAAATGTTCTCTTAGCCCAAGGGGCACCCTTATAGATTTTAACCCCCTTATCAGCCTTTCAGCTTCCTTTCTCCTTCTTCTACTACCTCGCGAATACTAAAGCTCCACTATATATCTACTAACTAATCTGCATATCGTGGTTTCTTATTTAGAAGCTTGGCAGTGAAATAACTCAATGTTGGCCCCAAAGATCCCCAAGAGGATTAGTGTGAAACTAATGTAAAGCTACGCCACACCTTCTAAGCTTTCGGTCAGTTTTCCTCTACCAGAAAAATGGCAATTGCATTTCTTAATTCATATACACGTTGCAAAAATTTTCCCACATGATAACCATCTTGCATCGCAGTAGAACAGCAACGATGAATGTACGACACCCAAGTCTTTACAAAGTCCAGCGAAGATTTTTTTTTATTTTAGGGGTCTAAATTTTACATAAGTTAGTACATTCACAACTGTCTTGTTAGTATAATATTCAGCCCAGAACTTATTTCATTGAAAGCCACCAGATATTCTCTGTGGATCATGCAAAATGTCTAAAAGCACAGTAGAGATTTTTGTGTGTTTCACAAGTGCTTATATACTTTGGAATCTTCCTTACATTGTATGAGCCCCATATGTGCATATTGCATAGTTTAACACAAGTTTTCTACTCTGTATTTGCCGTATAAAATATACAAAATCGTCATTTATCTGACATAGAAAATTATTTAAAATATAAAATAATGCTACTCTGCTGTTACTTTGAGTTTCTGAAACGCCATAAAAAAATCAAAAATACACAATGAAATTAGCATCTTTATTACTATGTATTTCCTCGTAAAGCTTTATTGATAGTAATTTGTCACGCAACATCGCGAAATGCTGCTGTTGTAAATCTTCAGCTATGTCATCGATTCGACGGGTAACAGAATCAGGTGATAGAGATATAAACCACAACTGCTTAGCAAAATTACCTCCAAACAGTTTCTATCATATCAATTGCATCTGGTAAAATAAGCTATTTTTCTAAATGGTGTGAGGTACTTGCTATTTTTTATGAAACTTTGTAAGAAGCAAGTAAAACTTTTTCATTCATGGACAAAGTTTAAAAAAATGGGGTTTTTTTCATAAAATTTTAGTTTTAATTCAAATAATTCTCGAAGTTTGTGTTAGCATACTCTCCACAAAGCAGCTCCAAATGTCGTTCAAGTTTATCGGGTTTACCACGGTCTGCTGCCACTATTTTTGAGCAAATAATACTCAGGACATTTCTTCTTCACTTACTTTAGTAGTGGTAAACACAAACATTAAAATATTCTTGATAATATATTCTTGATTTAACTTTTGGAACCCGGTGAATTGAAATTGTGCAAATCACATTTAAGCACATTCAAGATAGATT
>BMAU01001457.1:0-11409 GCA_019973935.1 Trichonephila clavipes | reverse complement strand
AAATATTGATTTTTTTTTTTCTGATTTTCATACGACGGTGAAAAATACAGGTAAGGAAAAAAGAGCAACACATTTTTTCAGATATTTCTATAAAATGTTTTTTTTTATTGTATTTCATTTTGAAAGAATCCTTTTCCGCAAGTTTTTCAATTGCATTAAAGTACTGTATTTATTATTTATTCCATGCAGACTGTAGAAAAGCCTGTATTTTTCTTTCAGCATCAAGTTTATTACCCAAAGATAAAAATAAAATAAAAGTAACATACCACAAGGCCAGAAAATTAATTTATAGTACTATATTTATATATCCATAAAAAAATTTCAAAAAATACGGTCTCTGTATTTCTTAAAGTGCTTCTCTGTATACAAGACACAATTGTTTCAATTAATGTAGAGTTAAATTGCTAACTGTTAATGCTTAATCTTATTTTTGAAGACTTATGTTTCATATTTTATTTTCGATTCAAAGGGAGGGGGAGGCAGGAAGGAGCAGAAGAAAAAAATAAAGAGTTTATTAAACTTCTATGTATAAAATAAGAAAAATAACAATAGCTATGTAAAAATTGCTATTGATAATGGATCAAAATGAAAAGATTCTTAAAAACTGTTAGCTGAATATTGTTGCATCATCATTTTTACTTTTAATGCTATACTAATTCTTTGAAATATTTTAAAAATTGGGGGTCGTTATATGCAAACCAGAAAATTATTATTATTTTTTTAAAGCCTGGAATGTTTTCATAAATGCATCAAGCATTTGAGCAAGTAAAAAAGTATTTTTCATCTATTTCTTACTACAATGCACCAATTGATACAAAATTTTAATGAATTTTATCAATGAATATATTAAAAATCACTTTTAATCTCACAGACGAGACTAAATCTACAATATAATTTCCTTTTTCGCGCGTGCCAAATCTGGCAAGTGGTACAATTCTTATGGCCCTCTACACCTCTGGACTAGTTAGTCAAAATTTGAGCGAAGTTGATTATTTATAACTGGACCTTATTAAAATAACATCTTCAGAATTATGGAAAAATGCATTGTAAAATGTCATTAAAACAAAGGACGATCGAATTTAATCTCTTCCGTTGAAATATCCGTAATTTATCGATCTTTGTGTTTTTTAACAACGTTTCACAACGCAAGTTATCGTGGGTGGCAGCCGCCTCTCCAGATTTCCACACCGTGCCAATGGTTCGGGTTCCATTCGGAGCGGTGCGAGATATAATGTACCTAAAATTTATTTATGTATATCCGTTGTGTTTCATAATACATTATACTTTTCCAAATATTACGAATATTTCAATGGAATGGAATTTAAAAGATCATCACACACACACACAAAAAAGTCAATGAAATGTTAGATTTATGAAATCATTACAGCATAAGATTCTAAGAAACTTTGAATTCCATGTTCTCAGCTTTCTGCTTATAATTCTACATATCTATGTGATCAAATTTTTCCCATATGAATAATGTTTTGAGTCTACAACGAAGTTGTTAAACAACTTTGCGGACTACACTGAACATTCAGAATCATGTGAAGTAAAAAGTCACAAATTGTATCCCTGATATTACGATATAAAAATAGAACAAAAGATTCGTATTAAAATATGCAACTGTGTGTGTTTTGAAGGAGAATACTTATACTTTGTGTGTGTGTGTTGTTTATTTCTTATTTTATTTTAAATTATTTAAGTTTTTGAAGTACACAATACAAAATATATGTACAATTTTAATATTTTATCGATGCTGTAGAAATAATTATATTTTACATTTGTTTTTATGTGAATAAATATTTTTAAATAATGCATAACGAATATATAATGAAACTAAATCTGTGTTCTTAACCTCAATCCCCCAGCTCTGCTTACATTGAATTGCTGTATACTGTCGAATTATTTCAAACATTTCCTATTATGTGGTACTCTGAATCATACTGGTAGATTGGTTTGGCATGCAACAACTATAAGTTTGCGGACCCCTGCGCTAGAACTATACGAGGGTTTACGTACACTTACGAATCCTAAGCGAGTGAAACCTGGATTGGTACCTCATGCTTTTGACTTCTAACTACCGCATTTGGAGGCCCGATAGAATTTGACATCCTTTATTCCAGTTGCACAAAACTCTAGGGCAGAAACATGACATCTTCGGCCTGGAAAAGAATTATGTACCGCAACATTTTTCGGACATTTTAAAATTTGAAAGAAACAAAAAATCCCTTTTTGTTTAGAACTATGAAACATACTCAAGATAATAACCTTTTCCTGAAAAAATACTAGCACTGCGGTTCTTAAAGTGTTGCCCGTGAACCACTAGGAGTCCACAGTGCCTCTCTAAGGGGAGTCTCTCATTTAATGTCAGATTTTCTCTCTTATACAGCCTCTCAAAGACCCCGTGGGGGGGGGCTGCGGTAGCCCAGTGGCAGGCGTGTCATTAGTTCGAGCCCAGTACCACCAAAGACCGCCGTGCAGGGCAGCGATGCACGTTAAATCCGTCGAGAGCTGAAACATCCTCCCGTTGGCGTGGTGTGGTAGTTAGGGGTGTGTGCCAGCTCAGGTGTCGTCCATGTCACTTGACCATGGTTCAAAATTACGTGATCCGTCGCCAAAAGCCCTCGTGTAGCTGAACAGTGCGACGTTATAATATTCACTCACTCACTCAAAGACCCCGTGGAAAAATTGAAAGATGTGCCTTACTAGACTAGATCCCTAAATTGTCCCCAACGAAAAAGAACTTGCATTTTCATGAAGAATGTTTAGTCGGGGAGGAATGTTAAAATCTTGGGAATCCGCGATGTCACACTGATACATAAAGCGGGGGGGGCGCGATCGAAAGTTGAAGAACCGCTGTACAAACAAATTAAACTCATACGGATGTGAAAATCGTACAATTTCCCTACATAAATTGTTTAGCAAATTAATATTATTTAAACATACATATATGTTGATACACGACAATATTTTTCTATTCTCCTTTGAGACTTTTTTCTTTCCAACACAAGCATTTATTTGCCAATAATACAGTAATACCTCGACCTACGCTAATTCGGAGTTAAGCGATTTTCAAATATCGTCGATTCGTTTTTTTATCCCATCACTGAAGCTCGGACGGAATCAGTGAGTAAATATTAACGTCGCATTTTTCAAATACTCGAGAACTTTTTGCGACGCACCTCGTCATTTTGAACCATGATCGACACCTGATCTGGCCATCCCCTCTCCTAATTTCCACACCACTCCAACGGGTGGGTGTTTGAGCTTCGACAGATTTAACGCGCAACGCCGTCGTACACGGTGGATGTTCAGTGGTACTAGGCTCGAACTCATGACACGCCGGCCACGAGTCGGTTACCTTGACCACTAGGCTACCTCGGCCACCAAGTGGAGTCAGAGCCAAAGCCTGATGAAATTGGTAATTTGATTGAAAAATTGTCGATTTTTCCAGGCAAATAGAAGTGTTTTGTGGTGATGTTCAAGAGCTGCTAATCAGGAGGGGATGAAAATTGATGAGCCCATAGAAATGCATGAACAAGAGCAATGCATTGAAACACTTGAGTCTTTAGACCTAGTTCAATCAGAAGATTGAATGAGAGTTGGGAATTTCGACAGAAAAAATCAGTGTAATTGAAAAAGAGTTATTTTGCGGGAGAAAGTGCTTTGTTTGCTGCATGAAAATCAAATATGTGTATGCATTATTTTTGAAATGGGTCGTTCATTAGTTGGAAAGTATTATATTAAGAAGCAGGTATTCTGTTGGTTGCATAAAAATGTTTTAGCTTATAATCCTTAATTTAAACTTTATCAATATAAAATGTTTTATTAAAGCAAAATATCTAAACAGTGCATTATTCATTAAAGTATAAACAAATTAAATAACTTTTTAAAGGGGGGGAGTTTGTAATATTTTGTTTAAAAACTCGTAATAGAATATTATACCCTGTGAAAAAGCTATGCTTCCAAAGCGAAAGCTGCTTTAAATAGTTCGAAAGTTTCCCAGTTCAATTGGAGGATAAATAGTGTCAGATTTTCTAGAGACGATAAATAGCTGAATGGGCAAGAAATAAATAAACGAAAAAACATTGAGTGGTAAAGAAGGAAAAAAATCTCGACTGCGCATCGCGCTTCTGTAAGGAATATGTAGAAGAAAAAAGTTTATATCAAACGTGTCTGTTTATTAAAAGCATTCATTGGAGAGGGGGTAGAAACGATGGGTTGTGATGGTTGACGGCAGTGATAAATGAGAATGGAGTGCTGAAATACATTTGAAGAATCTGGGGGTGGAGAGAGCAACACAAAAAAACCTGTTGAATGACCTCGCGGATACTGGAGAACCAGTGAAGGAGTGAACTGTAAATATTCCTGAGTTAAAAAGAAATGTACTGTATAAGCACTGTATTTTTTAAAGCCATTTAAAGGGAAATTCTAAAAGTGTTTTATATTCTTCCACTTTTGGATAAGAAATTTCATGAAATTTCTCCAAATTTTTTAAACTCAAAATAATGTCTTAACATTTCGTTGAAACAATAAACTCATTTAGCTTTCACACTGAATGATACTTTTACAGAAAAAATTGTGCAAAAATGTTTTAATTCTAATTAATAACAACACAAATGGAATTTTTTATGTTTTTAATTCGGCAGTATTCAATTATTCTTTTATGCGTGGGTGTTGAATGGTCTATATATATAAACACTTGTAACTAGAAATATGTTGTAATGAGAAAATATTATGTGAAAATCATTTTCATTCTATTATATGAGCTATTTTGAAAAGAATTCAAAAATCCCCAATCATTTCTTTTTTTTTAAAAAAAAAAAAAATCAATTTAATTAGAAATAACACAGATATTGCGTGCGAAAAAATTAAAAAAAGGTATGGCACGCAATTGCAGCAAAAAACTTTTAAACTGGACTTTTATAAAAGACATCCTCATAGAATAATTGTCTTTTGCTCCATGCATATGGATGTGAAATATATTTGTGCAGTTTTTCTACTGTCATTTCAAATGCCCAATGTTTAAAATGAAATGAGGTTGAATTTCAATACAAGAAATAAGCGAAATTTTTAAAGTAACATCATTTTTGTGTGAAGACCCAACATAATATTCTATGATTAAATAAAGCGACAATTTTCAATAGTAATATTTTTCCAGAAATAAATAAAATTTTAACAAAATAGATAGCGTTTAGAAACGAAGTTTGTGTGTGGTTTTGTTTTTCAAAAGAGTACAGCTATATACTCTTGAAACTTAAAGACTCTTGATTTTCTTATAGTATAATTATAATTAAAAATAATATTTGACATGCGTTATGGTATCGTTATTCCTCTTGAAGTGTTCATTTTTATGTCTGTAAGTACACAGCGCATTTCGATTATAAATTTAAATAAAAATAATTTTGCATTTAGCCTCGATAAGTTGGTGCTTAGTTTACTCATTGTATTGGTTATTAACACACATTAATACAGTACTCTTATTTGTTTTAAACAAAACATCTCGCCGTAAGAATTTTTGCGATCTTGATTTTTTCTGAAGCAATCATTTGTTCATCTCGGGTATTAAGCATAAGAAAAGGAAGACAATTTTGTAAAATATAGGCGATATAGTAAAATTTTTTATTCCAATTGTATAAGAAACCTTTTCTTTCCAGTCATCATCGTGTATCTAAGTTTGAAAGTTTGTATGTACGCTACTTTATTTGTACCGAGAGTTCACACTGTTGACGCTTCAAAAATGTTTATGAAGCTTACCTGATGTTTCTAAGAAGATATAACGTCGCACTATTCGCAATTTTGAACTATGGTCAAGTGACGAGAACGACACCTGAGTTGGCACCCCCCTCTCCTAATTTGCACACCACACCAACGGGATTATTTTAAAGTGGTTAACGTGCATTAAATAGAAATACGAAGAAAAAAAAAATGTACATGAATTTGAATAATTATTATATTTTTTTAAAAATATCAATATTGGTTTTTATATATAACTATATGAAACTACTTCGATTGAATTTGTGGAGAGTAAAAAATTTAAATTCATTTTAATTTTAGTTTTGAGTTGTGGCGAGTGATTTACTAAAATTTTCTATGATGGGTGATGTGGCAAACATACAATGTGTTTTATAAGTCATAATATTAGTTTTGATTTTATGATAATTTAACTATTTGCATTGAAATTCATCACATGAAAACTCACAAAAAAATACGAGCATTAAGAAGTCAGTTGTGTTTTTATAATTCTGTTTAGCTAAATGGGTTTTCAGAACACGGACCATGGTCAACGTGAGTTGGACGATTTCTCATTTGCAACATATAATTTAACTACCATTACTGATAACTTATTTTGTTCTTGTATTTATGGAAGCAATAATTTCTTTCCAGAGTAGATTTTATCCAGCGGGACATCACGCTTTGTCACTAGTTAAGGAGTAGTTTCAAAAATGTTTTGGGAGAGAATTAAAAACTAATTAACGGGTCCTGAAGGACTGGTTTTAAATTTTTATCAAAACAATATAACAATTAATAATGAATAAACAATCTTTCGAAACGATACATAAGAACTAATGCTCTATTTAGTATACAGACAAGCATAATCTTTTCAGAAAAATTGTTCTATAAAATTGAATGTGATAAAATTTTTGCTGCTGAAAAAGTAGTTTTTTTTACCGATGCAGAATGACGAGAAACTTGTGATTTGTATTCGTTCCGTCTGTTCTGAAAATAAACTATAATTTTTCAAGTCATTTAAAAATTGATACATTTCAATTATTAATATTATTTTATGTAACGTAGCATCATATTTCAGCATTGCTTTCACATCGGTAATATATTTTCTGTAATATTCAACAACATTCATTCAACACTATTATCAGGGGTTGCCATATTCAGATGTCGTCCCGTCATTTGACAGTGGTTTAAATTTACGAGGTCTATCTCAAAGTCACTGAGGGTGACCTGAATAGTGAACAAAATTAATTTCAAGTTTTATAAACACTGAATTTAAAGAATTCACTGCTGAATGTTAACGTGGTACTATTCGTAATTTTGAATATGAGTTAATATGAGATATATACACAAAAGCAAAACATATATTTGAAATATGTTTAATGCAAAAATTCCAACTGAAAGCTGGGTCTTGAGTGTTTAGAAAAAATATGATGATGCCAGCTTTGAGTCTAGTTTTTTTTTTTTTTTGAAAATATCATGTATTTATTTTGCTGTAAAGATATTTGTCATTAGTAGATAATTTATTTGTTTTGCTTTTGTTTACTGAAGGTTGAGAATTCACAAGTATATGAGATGAAGATTACGGGTATTTATAAATTTAAAGAAAATTATAATTTTACGTAATTGTAATTAATATATGGTTTTGTCTGTTCTGGATCAGAACTTTCAAAAATCATAACGGTTGACGTAAATGGGGTTGCACACAAAGAATTCTTTTTCAGATAATTCTTTAAAAGATACTCGATGATGATTGTAGTGAAGGATGAATTTTGGTAACGAAGAGTACAGTAGATGCAGTCACCATGAAATGGCTCTCACGTTATTGCATTCTGTTACGAAGATTAAGATGAAAATGCAGCCCCATTGGAAGAAAAAGTATATCATTTTGAAGCTTGCTATCCCAATTCTTAGTGTGTTATCAAATTGGTTTTCTGCCAGATAAACTATACTGAGCACTGTTAAGCCAAAATAATTTAAATTCATTTTCGTTTTGAGTTCTCATATTTACTAAAACAAAACATAATGTTAAATTATATTTCATACAATTGTGTTTTATTGAACAAGTTTTGATTTTATGATAATTTAATTATTTGCAGGAAATTATGATGAAAGCTCCAAAAGTGAACTGAAGAAGTCAGTTGTGTTTTTATAAGTTCTGTTTCAAACAGTATTCTTTGTTTGTAGAAATGTTTGTAAGTTTTGGAGTTACTGGCCCCTTTTGAAATTTTGGTCAACAAGATCTGGAGGGGTCTCCTTTTACACTGAAGCACAAAGGAGTTGAATGGTAACAGCGGAGCTCCTGAATCCGAAGAGGTCTGAATCTCCTATCGAAAACTTGGGGAGTAGCATTGAAAATCTTACTTGCCCTTGTTAAAAATTAAGTGGAAATAGATAGTACTGGATTGCTAGACTAAAACTCAAGGGTCGCATTTGCGCCCGAGAATCGTAAAGGGTGTCTCGCTTCGACCAATGGTCGGGGGTTTCCCGTCCGATGGGCGGACTGAGCTGTCGAGGGAGGCGGGTTTGAAAAAACTATAAATCATTGACTTGGGAGATCTTTGAAATGCGAAGCGCTAAAAATTAGGCCTTTCGGTTTGATTATTAACAAGGTTTTGGTAAAAAAATCGAGTCTTTCCTCGTTATTTGCGTAACGGAATTGCCTACCCATTTCTAAAAGAAAGGGGTAGTCTAGAAAAAATTCTGAGTTCGCGTATCGCGTCTTTGAAGCAAAGTCTTTATCATTGCTGTTTTCGTTGTTTGAAGGGGTTTCTTCAGTGGCGGCCGGAGTTCCGGGAGTAGTTTTTTGTTTCGAAGCGCCCGAGAAGCTGCGAAGGAGAATTTAAGAAGGGTGACCTTTTTTGAGGTTTTGTTAGATTCGGTGGGGGTGTTCCGATTTCGAATCGTTTCAAAAACACTTTTCTGGGTTTTCTTTTGGGAATTCACTCATTGGCTCCAATTTGCCATGTGTCCCGTCTTAATTGATGCATAACTTATTTTCAATCTTTTATTTAATGGGGCATTCATTTGTACGGTGAGATTCACCGATTTCAAACATCTGGTGCGCATGAAGCAATTTTTTCGACGAGTGGTTAAACAGGTTACAATTGTAACACTGTGAAACCCCGGTCGTCTGTTAAAATCGATCTGCACCGCGAGGTAGCAGCACTTTTTACTTTAAAAATATCTGGGGAATCAGATTTCTTTTCAAGCTCACACACACAACAACCATGAAAATGGGGATGCGGGGCTTTTTGTTTTTGATCAGGGTGAGCTGAGCCACCTTTTCAACGCTAAATTGTTGTGAAAATTAAGTCATCTTGGATCTCATCAATTTCAGTAGAAATCGGGAGGCCTTTTTTATGACAATTTTCAGGGGGCGGAATCTGGTGGGTCAATGACGTAAAATTCGTACTTATTTCCTGAAGGTAATTCGTCACAATGCGATGTTCGTCAGGGTTTTATAGAAAGAAGCATTTCTTGTTCAAATATTTCCCTGCTAGCTTGACTTCTCAGTCAGGGAAATCTTTGTTTAGGTTTTTAACAATTGTTTTGTAGTTCGCTTTTTTGTGTTTGAACATAATTGGGGGGACTTTAGAACGGGCGGAAATTGGAGCCGCAGTTTGATCTGAAGTCGTGGGGTTTATTTCATCTTCCTTTTCGGAAAGACTACTGAATTTATTCAGTACATTAACAGGCTGACTGGTCCCGGCAATGAAAGGAACCGAAATTTTAGTTTTTTTTGCAGTCTTTTTGGGGGCGACGAACCCACTGTCATCATTAGCTGTTTTATTATTATCGCGGTTCTCTAAGCGTGGGTGTTTTTCACAAAAAATAATTTTTGCTTGGTAAATTTTTAACATTTCCCGGAAATCCAGTACAGGGCAATAAAGAAACAAAGCTAACTCACCCAAGGTTTCTAAAAGCTGAGCAGAAAGTTCTTCATGTTCTTTTGTAATCCAACGAGGGCGTCATCATTTTGAGAAAATTCCTTCTCACTTCGAATTTTGCTCGAGGAAGGAGATTGCCGTTTGTCATTTAAACGCTTTATCATCTTTGGTGGCGACGGCATTTTTCGTTTTCTGTCTGGTCGGAGATTCACTCGACGGCTTTCTTTGGGATCTTTCTGTTTGCGGCGTTTATCAATTCCCGTAGGATAAAACATGGAGGAGAGTCAGGAAGAGAATAGCTGAGCCTCAGAGAGTTCAGATCTGTTTCCATATCAGGTATACTGTTTGAGTGCAACAAAGTGGGTTGCACACGATCGATTCTGAAAAAAAAAAAAGATACGAGATGATGATTGTAGTGAAGGATGAATGTAGAATTGAACAGTACAGTGAGCAGATAATGCCACAGGATTCAGTTGTTGCATTCTGTTACGAAGATTATTGATGAAATTATTGTCACAAAATGAATGTCTGACACCTTCAATATTTTATTGTGGTGCTCATCACACACGTCTTAGTGTGTTTACATCTTTGTTCTGTCTGCCAGGCAGACTCTTCAAACTATTCTAAGGGGTTGCCATATTCAATTCGGGACCCATGGTCGGATTTACCACATATTCTATAAACCATTTATTAAGGTTATATTTCTAACAAAATTGTGATTGATTGAACGAAGTGATTGGTTTGTGAAAATTCGTATAAGTTTCGGAGTTATGGTCCCCCATTCTGATTCTGACCCCCCCTTCTTGAAGAGACCCCTTGAGGCTAGGTTTTACTCAATGAGTTCTTTAAAACAGTATCCTTTGTTTGTAGAAATGTTTGTAAGTTTTGGAGTTACTGGCCCCCTTTTGAAATTTTAGTCAACAAGATCTGGAGGGGTCTACTTTTACACTGAAGCACAAAGTTATGTGTGTCGGGCTCTATCTAACGGTGTATTTTGTTGAAGTTTGAGTAAGTTTTGGAGTTACCGGCCTCCTTTTGGAATTTTGGGCCTCTTTTTTTTAAGGGTTCCCTATGAAATTAGAGCTCATAAAATTGAATTGTATGCGCAACTCAACAAGTTCTATCTATTTGTATTTTTAATGTGAAAATTCATGTAAATGCAGGCGTTATGGACCTCCGTTCTAAAAAAAAAAGATCTCTTCTGGAGATCACCCTTTAAAGGTCAGGGCCTACAAAGATATATGTTCCTCTTTTACTTAATGAGATCTTTCTAAAAACTATAAATTTAGTGGATACTCTGGTAAGTTTTTGAATTATATTGGCGAATTAGATTTGCTCCTTTCTCGTGTTAAGATGAAATAATTTCAAAGTCAACTAAAAATTTAGCACCCCCAAAAATTTGTTTTTGGGTCTGTTTACGGGTGTGAGGACTAAAAAAAAGGATAGAATTCGATCTGTCGACGGGTTTCTATTTTTCCACGAAAAATTTAATTTTTCTCGTGTTCCGAATAATTTTTCTCAATAACGTTCTGAATGTGCGAGTGAGAGGCGCTCTGATGTATCCGACTGAAACTCGCCTTCTAGGTGTGATCTGAGGTGTAGTCAGAAGAGCGTTCTCGAACACCGTCCCGTGTTTCGATGGACGCCAAACGGTACACCCACGGCCCGTTTGTCAAGTGTTGGCGGCGGCGTTCGTTCCGCTGAGGCACGACATTCACCGTGCTGTGGAGCTTTTGGCTCGTTGACACAGCTCGCTGTCCGAGCTGTGGAAGGATTCAGAACAGAGTTC